>CM076570.1:768402817-768659319 GCA_034641835.2 Pinus albicaulis
AGGTAGTGAGAGAGAGAGAGAGAGAGAGAGAGAGAGAGAGAGAGAGGTGTTGAGGGGGGATGGAGCGAGAGGGAGAGGGAGAGAGAGAGAGAGAGAGAGGGATGGGGAGGGAGAGAGGGATACAGGAGGAGAGGGAGAGAGGGAGGGAGGAGGAGGGAGTGACAGAGAGAGAGGGACCGAGAAGGAGGGAGATGGTGAGAGGGAGAGAGAGAGAGAGAGAGAGGTGTGAATGGGGATGGAGCGAGAGGGGGAGGGAGCAAGAGAGAGAGAGAGGTGAATGGGGATGGAGCGAGAGGGGGAGGGAGCAAGAGAGAGAGAGAGAGAGAGAGAGAGAGAGAGAGAGAGGGTGGATGGAGGGAGAGAGAGAGAGAGAGAGAGGAGGAGGAGGAGGAGGGGGAGGAAAAGGGGGAGGGAGAGAGAGGAGAGACAGGCAGGGACGGGGAGGGAGAGAGAGGACATATAGGGAGGGATGGGGACGGAGAGAGGTAGAGAGAGGTACAAAGAGGGAGGGATAATATATATATATATATATATATATATATATATATATATATATATATATATATATATATATATCTAGAGAGAGAGAGAGAGAGAGAGAGAGAGAGAGGGGTATAGGAAGGGAGAGGGAGATGGATGGAGAGGAGTATAGGGATGGGGAGAGAGAGGGAGAGGAGAGAGGGAGAGGGATGGAGGAGTAGGGAGAGAGGTAAAGAGAAGGGGACAGAGAGGGGGGGAGGGAGGGAGAGAAAAGGAGATAAGCAGAGAGAGGGGGGAGAGAAATCTTGGGGAGAGAGAGAGAGAGAGAGAGAGAGAGAGAGAGAGAGGATGGAGAGAGAGGGAGAGGAGAGAGGGAGAACAAGGAGGGATGGAGGGGGAGACTGGGAGAGAGGCAGAGAGATGGGGGGAGGGATCAAGGGAGGGAGATAGATGACTAGAGGGAGAGAGGGAGAGAGAGAGAGAGAGGGAAGGAGGCAGAGCTATAGGGATACGGAGAGGGAGAGGGAGGGAGGGTAGCATGTGAGGGAGAGAGAGAGAGAGGGAGGGAGAGGGAGAGAGATAGAAAGTGAGGGAAGGGGAGGGAGGGGGAGTGAGAGAGAGGTATAGGAGAGGGGGAGGAGGGAGAGGAAGATGGAGAGAGGGAGAGAGAGAGTAAGACATGGGTAGAGGTATAGGGAGGGAAGGAGGGAGAGAGAGAGGTAGATACTAAGAGGAAAAAGAGAGGTAGAGAGATAGAAATAGAAATAGAGTGGGGGGGGAAGGGAAGAAGGGAAGAGGGAGGGATGGAGAGGGAGAGAGAGAGAGAGAGAGGGTGAGAGAGGGAGATGGAGGGATCAAGGGAGAGGTAGGGAGGGAGAGGGAGGGAGCGAGGGAGAGAGAGAGTGAGAGAGAAAGGGGTGGTGAGGGGGAGGGAGAGTGATTGAGAGGGAGGGAGGGATGGAGGGAGACATAGGGAGAGACGGAGTGAGGGAGAGGGAGTGAGGGAGAGAGAGAGAGGGAGGGAGAGAGATGCAGGGAGGGAGAGGGTACGTTGTTTGTGTGAGAGAGAGATAGGGTAAGTTGAGAGAGAGAGAGTAAGTTGTGAGAGAGAGAGAGAGAGAGAGAGAGAGATAGAGAGAGAGAGGAGGGGGAGGAGGGAGAGGAATATGGAGATAGGGAGAGAGAGAGTAAGATATAGGGAGATGGATAGGGAGGGAAGGAGGGAGAGAGACATGTACATACGGAGAGGGAGAGGGAGAGGTAGAGAGATAGGAATGGAGGGAGGGAGGGAGGGAGTGAGGGAGAGGGAGAGAGAGATAGAGGGTGAGAGATGGAGATGGAGAGAGAGAGGGAGAGAGTGATGGAGAGGGAGAGAGAGAGGGGGAGAGAGAGAGAGGGAGAGAGAGAGAGAGAAAGAGAGAGGGAGGGAGGGAGAGGGTAAGTGTTGGGAAAAATACTGAGAGGGGGGGGTGAATCAGTATTTTCTGCATATTCAAACTTTTTACTTTTTCATTCCTTAAAACCCATACGCTACTTGACTTCAGTAAACCAGCGTATATACGCGGATCCCATTTATGAAACTAGCGTATACACAGAGATTTAGATATGTCATTAAATCTTCACTTAAACCATTCCATCATTTATTCATCAGATAGTCAATAAGCAGTAAACAGGTGCAGTAAGAACAGAATAAACCATCACACAAAGCATCACACATGAACACCAGGATTTTTAGGTGGAAACCCAAATCGGGAGAAAACCACCGCTGCAGTTGCTCAGCCTTCATTATTTTATTATAGAGAAAACATCTTACAACATATGTGCTGGTGCAGACTCTACCAGCACGCAGGCACCCACCTGCGCTCGTTTACCAGCCTCTCCTGGAAGGGAGCTACGACCCCCTGACTCGTTTACCAGCCTCTCCTGGAAGGGAGCCACGACCCCCTGACTCGTTTACCAGCCTCTCCTGGAAGGGAGCTACGACCCCCCGATCTCGTTTACCAGCCTCACCTGGAAGGGAGCTACAACCTCCTGACTGAAGGCTACAACCTTCAGCACCACCTTGGACCACGTTTCATCAATTTTCACACTGGATCCAACAACTTCAATAGAACACCACTTGCAGGCCACATTTCATCATATTTTCACACTGGACCCTTTCCATACTTTTAAGTTCAACCATACATCGCCAACAGATACATATCAACACAGATCAGATAGCAGAAACACAGCATAACAGATCAGATAGTTCATACCCCTTACTTCAGCAAACCCTAGTTTGCATACGCGCTTTCCCTTCACTAATGTCGCGTATATACGCGCTTCCATCCACACAAACCAGCGTATACTTCAGTGTATATTTTATTGCGCATACGCGCTTTTACTTCAGCGAAGCTGCGTATATACGCGCTTCCTCCGCGGCGAAGTAGCGTATAGATCTTCAATCATTACAGAGCAGCAGACTTCATCAGATCAGATCTTCAGTTCAGATTTACCCTTTTACTTGACAGATGTTCGCCTAGATGTTCGCCTCATCACAGATCTAGGCCTTCCATAAGAAGATCTAGTAAATACAAGTGCATTTCAGATCTAGATCCCCTTCTTCATCATTGGTGCATCATACACTCATATTTATCTTCAAGTGTAACCCTTTCCAATCAGATCTACTTCAGAGAGAAGTATTCATTCAAACTCAGACATCTTGCACCCACACTCATGTTGTGCACAATGAATTTCTTCTCCTTTTATATGATTATCCTTTTTCAATACCATGAGCCCCTTTTTCAATACCATGGACCAAAACAATACCATAAGCCCAAAACTACCTGGACGGGGTCAATTAGGCGGATCATTACCCAATACTATGGGTCAATACCATGTTGGTTACCCTTGGATTTGCACTTTTTGAGCGCTTTAGCCCATACGCGACTTGTAACGTTCCTTTCCGCGTGCATACGCGACTTCCCCTAGGCCAATCCGCGTATACCAAGAGACATGCTCTTTTTCATCATTCTCTGAGTACATTCTGAAATCCTTTCTTCATTGCCTTCTGTAAATACTGTAGATACATCAGATTTTCTTCATCAAGGACATATTCTATCAAACACAACTTCATCAAGTAAGTTGTCATCATCTTCATCAAGTGGGTTTCCTTTCAAGTACAACACTCAACATCATATCATCAACAATCATCATATCACTTCAGATTTACATCATTTAACAAGTCCATCAAGTCAAGCATAACTTCATCAGGTGGAGTGCCATCAAGGACAATACATGTCAACAATCGCACGTCTTCATCTTCATTCAGTGGGTTGCCATCAAGGACAACACTCTGCATCATATTTCCAACAATCTCCCCCTTTGGACTTGATGGCAACCACGATGGTGTTTGGTTACCACAGCAGATAGATACCATGTCACTCTCCCAAATATGTCACATCATTACCTTCTCTTTATTCAAACACCATGTCACTCTCCCCCTTGGACATCAAGGGCAAAGGGCGGATCAAAAACCAACATTCTCCCCCTTTTCTCCTCATGTGGAAGAAACAGTCTGCAGATCTGATATGTGCTGAAGTGGCCAAGATCCCCCTGAGTCCATGCTGAATCTCCAAACATATTTGTCAATGAAGTACATGACTCTATGAACTTCCTATCACCAAAGACTCATACTTACATCAAATATCCAACCAAGTGGATTTACATATAAGACTCAAGTACCCAACCAAGTGGCTTTACAAAATTTGACTCAGCTACCCAACCAAGTGGGTTTACAAAAATGACAAGTCCTTACATGACTGAATATTACAATTTTTACATCATGGGTCTCAACAAGACCTTTTCACCAAAATATAAATATGACCATTTATGACCAACACCAGAAAGTCCTCAAGAAAGAGGACATATTTCAGAACCATAATAATGCCAACACCGCATTATAGTCAGCAAAGCTAATGCTCCCCCTGAATCTGTGCAACCATGCATCCTTTTCATATGACTAAGGCTCCCCCTTAGTTTGTGCAACCTGAACATTTTCACCAACAAATCATCAAGGCATCTTCATCAAAACATTAGAAACAAATTTATGAGAACTGGAACACCACCAGAGATACCAAACAGCACTGCAGCTGTGATGAAGAGAGCTGAACCAACCAAGAATTGTCAGAAACCAACCATACGCGGTTTTATGTGCAGTAACTCGCGTACATACGCGACTGTGTTTGAGGAAACCCGCGTATCCTAAGACACCTTCTAAATTTCAACCAGATCTGATTCTTTGTAAGGCAAAGACAGTGTTCAGCTTCTTTCTGAGATATTTGACTGCTTCCCTGGACTACAGATATAACAGAATAGTGTAGTTGTGTCTTCAAGCGTCATCCAATGGTTGTAGCATAAGCCCATTAGTAACGAAGCCTTCGGATCCTTTGCAGCATCAATACATTCTTTCCAAAAGAGATTATCATATCAGAACAACATCTTCAGATATGTGTCAAGCAATCATCCATGTGGTCCAAAATCACCATGATCTTCAAGATGTAACATGAAGTAACATATGTAGGCAAAAGATCTCAACCATAGCAACCAAACTCTATATGATCTGAAACAAGCGATATCCAAATCATCCACACAAAGATACTTATTAGCAACCAGGGCTCAAAATCTCATCATAATAATCCATGTACCAAGTCATCATCATTTGAGCATGAGTATCACCAAGACCAAAGAATAAGCAGTCATATTTCCAACAATGCAACCATTAGAATTCAACCTGCTACTCCCCCTAAACCAATGCTTCTTCCTTAACTTGTGCAATCTGAGACACCTTCAACAGCAAGTCATCAACAACAATCTCTGCATGATCTGTCCTCATCTCTGAACTATAGGACTTTCATCTCAACAATGAATGCTCTTCATCATAAAGCAACCAGGCTTCATCCATAATCTTCAACACAAGAACCCATGCATCATTTCATTATCATGAGTATAACTAGAATGATGCTAATAGTGCAATCATCAGCAGTCAGACTGATGCTCCCCCTGGACCTCTGCTTCAGATCTTCAGCTATCAGATAAATTTTCTTATCATCAATGCATACGCGACTGCGTCTTCTGGAACTCGCGTGTATACGCGACTTTAGTTAATGGAACCGGCGTATGGAAAGTGAAGCATAGAAAATTTCCATCTTCCTTCATTTCTTCCAGAGCTTGTACCTCCTGTACCTGTCCTTTCCACATCAGATGCGCTGTCAGAAGTAAACATAACCAGTATAATCAAATCAACCATGAGAGTCATCATGCATTGCTTCCCTTGTGACGATACATTGCTAAATCTCATAATGTATCCCACATCATTCCTGCAGTCAATCAGAGAAGTAAGCTTCAGAAGCGGATGACTGCAGTAGGGTCAGAATTCCCTACGTTTCTGATCGGTCCTTCATCTTGAATTGAGTGTTTTCTTCAAGAAAATCATTGTCTTCTAGAGCATCCACAAAAACATCCTTTTCTTCTCTAGATTGTTTCTTATTCCATCCCTCCATCTTCTTCCAGATTTGTTTTCTATTTGTGTGCCGAAATTTCTCATATCTGTTCGACCTGCATTCCTTTCTTATATGTCCATACTTGTTACAAGAATAACATCTCATGTGTCCAGAAAAATAAGCATAAGAATCATAATGAGTATTTTTATTCTTCCTCCTTTTACAATCAGCTGCTTTGTGTCCATACTTGTTACATGAAAAACAATATCCCTTGAAGAAACCAGAGTACCTTTCTATGTAGGAACTGTTTGTTTGAGGGTGAAATGATCTGCTCCTGCAATTTGCTGCAACATGTCCATATTTATGACATTTAAAACATTCAACATTCTTGAATGAATTCCTTTGAGAATTCATGATTGTTGGTTGAGATTTTGTCTCTTTCAACACTTCAGGTTTTGCATTGACATCCTCTGAATTTTTGGCACTTCCTTGTGAGCTAGATTCTCCTTTAACAGTTTCATGGAAACCAAGACCATGTTTGATAGCAAGAGACCTTTGATTACTCAGAATATTGTCCAAAATGTTAGTACTATCATGAAACCTCAAAAGTTTAACCTTTTCTTCTAATTTACCTCTGAGAATATTTACCTCAACCTCCAAGGCTTGACATTGCTTTGTCATGCTTTCTTCTTTTCTTCTTCCATCTTCAACTTGATCCTTCAGATTTAGAATCTCTTCTTTCAACCAATCTTCATTTCCTTCACAAGTTTGTTGCAGCTCTTCATTCTTCTTGTTTGATTTTTCCAGATCTTCTTCGAGAGAGATAATTTCTGCTTCAAGGCCTTCCTTTTCAAAGGATTGTAGAGGTTCCTTATTCTCCTTACTTGATGCTTCTAGCTCTGCTTGCAGAAAGATGATAGCAGCTTCAAGTCCTTCATTCTTCTTGCTTGATTTTTCCAGATCTGCTTCTAGATCTTTAATTCGATTTGATGCATAAGTATGAAACCTTTGATACTTGTCCACCTGTTCATTTAGCATTTCTATTTGATCTTTCATTTGTGAGATCATCTCTTTATAGATAGTTTCTTGCTTATTGTATGAACTTTGTAGTTCTTCTTCTTTAATCTTGAGAGCTTCTTCTAGGTCCACAACTTTACTTTCACTATCTTTACTATTGTTTGCACAAAGAAGAGTATTACACGTGGCCTTCTCCTTTTTCTTCTTTGCCATGAGTGCTTGTAGATCTTCGTCAGAATCTGTTTCATCTTCTTCAATTTTTGCTATACATGATTTCTGAGATATCTCCTTTCCTCGAGTAACCTTCTTCTCTTGCTTCTTAGCCATGAGCACTTTTAGATCTTGGTCAGAATCTTCTTCATCTTCACTGGACACTTCATCATCATCTTCTTTTGCATAATAACTCTTTCTTTTTTCAAATTGTTTCCCTTTACCATGCTTTTCTCTATAAGGACATTTAGCAGCATAATGACCAACTTTTCCACACTCAAAACATTTGAAGGGAAGCTTACCTTTGAATCTTCCAGTACTTAGTTGGAGCTTTCTCACGAAATTCGCTTCTTCTTCATCGGATATATAGCTGGATTCTTTGACAACTTCCTTTTCCTTTCCTTTTGTAGATGCCTTAAAAGCAGCTTCTCTTACTTGAGAAGGACCTCCTTGTCTCATTTCAAAAGCAGTCAAAGTACCATGTAATTGAACAATAGTAAGCGATTGCAGATCTTGCCTTTCTTCAATAGCTGAAACTTTAGAGTCAAATTTTGAAGTCAAAGATCTTAAGACCTTTTCCACCAGAGTAGTATCAGTTATGGTTTCACCCAAATTTCTCATCCGATTTACAATATCATCTAGACGAAGAAAGAAACCGGCAACACTTTCATCACTATGCATCTTCAAATTTTCATATTCAATTCTAAGAGTTTGGAGTTTTGCACTTTTTACCTTTGTGTCTCCTTCATAGCTTAGAATGATTTTGTCCCATATGTCTTTTTCCGAATGTAGTTGCATCACTTTAGCAAATTCTGATTCATACATGCTTCCCAATAAGACATTCACTGCTTTGGCATTGATTTCATACTTCTTTCTTTCAGCTGCATCAGTAGGAATACTTGCCGGGTATTGATAACCTTCTTCCACGATTGCCCATACATCCGCACCAAGACTTTGCAGATATGCTTTTGTTCGTACCTTCCAGAATATCAGATTGCTTCCATTGAATAGAGGTGGCTTTATAGACATTACTCCTTCTTGACTTCCCATTTTGACTTCCCATTGCGACGGATCTCCTTCAAGCGATCAAGCTTCTGCAGAAGGACCACGCTCTGATACCAATTGTTGGGAAAAATACTGAGAGGGGGCAGACCTAAGATTTTTCATATATTCAAATCCTTTTACTTTTCATTCTTTCAACCCATTGCATTTGACTTCAAAGAACCAGCGATATACAAGTGATCCTAATATAAACCAGCACATGCAGATTTAGATGCGTCATTAAATCTTCACTTAAAACCATCTCCATCATGATCAATGATATTCAATAAGTTATGAAATAAAGTAATAATTGTAATAAACCATCACACAAAGCATCACAGAACACTGTGATTTTTAGGTGGAAACCCAATTTGGGAGAAAACCAACGTCAGCTGCTCTAAATTCTTCAATATTTATTATAGAGAAAACATCTTACAACATATGTCGGCGCACTGACCTACTAGTGACCCACTGTGCTTCTCGTTTACTGTACCGGAAGGAGCTACGACCGACTGCTACCACCACTTGAAGGGAGCTACGACCCCCTGATCTCGTTTACCAGCCTCACCTGGAAGGGAGCTACAACCCCCTGATCTCGTTTACCAGCCTCACCTGGAAGGGAGCTACCACCCCCTGACTGAAGGCTACAACCCTCAGCACCACCTTGGACCACGTTTCATCAATTTTCACACTGGATCCAACAACTTCAATAGAACACCACTTGCAGGCCACATTTCATCATATTTTCACACTGGACCCTTTCCATACTTTTAAGTTCAACCATACATCGCCAACAGATACATATCAACACAGATCAGATAGCAGAAACACAGCATAACAGATCAGATAGTTCATACCCCTTACTTCAGCAAACCCTAGTTTGCATACGCGCTTTCCCTTCACTAATGTCGCGTATATACGCGCTTCCATCCACACAAACCAGCGTATACTTCAGTGTATATTTTATTGCGCATACGCGCTTTTACTTCAGCGAAGCTGCGTATATACGCGCTTCCTCCGCGGCGAAGTAGCGTATAGATCTTCAATCATTACAGAGCAGCAGACTTCATCAGATCAGATCTTCAGTTCAGATTTACCCTTTTACTTCAGACAGATGTTCGCCTTGATGTTCGCCTCATCACAGATCTAGGCCTTCCATAAGCAGATCTAGTAGATACAAGTGCATTTCAGATCTAGATCCCCTTCTTCATCATTGGTGAATCATACATTCAGATTTATCTTCAAGTGTAACCCTTTCCATTCAGATCTACTTCAGAGAGAAGTATTCATTCAAGCTCAGACATCTTGCACCCACACTCATGTTTTGCACAATGAATTTCTTCTCCTTATATAGGTTTATCCTTTTTCAATACCATGAGCCCCCTTTTTCAATACCATGGGCCAAAACAATACCATGAGCCCAAAACTACCTGGACGGGGTCAATTAGGCGGATCATTACCCAATACAATGGGTCAATACCATGGTGGTTACCCTTGGATTTGCACTTTTTGAGCGCTTTAGCCCATACGCGACTTGTAACGTTCCTTTCCGCGTGCATACGCGACTTCCCCTAGGCCAATCCGCGTAGACCAAGAGACATGCTCTTTTTCATCATTCTCTGAGTACATTCTGAAATCCTTTCTTCATTGCCTTCTGTAAATACTGTAGATACATCAGATTTCCTTCATCAAGGACATATTCTATCAAACACAACTTCATCAAGTAAGTTGTCATCATCTTCATCAAGAGGGTTTCCTTTAAAGTACAACACTCAACATCATATCATCAACAATCATCATATCACTTCAGATTTACATCATTTAACAAGTCCATCAAGTCAAGCATAACTTCATCAGGTGGAGTGCCATCAAGGACAATACATGTCAACAGTCGCACGTCTTCATCTTCATTCAGTGGGTTGCCATCAAGGACAACACTCTGCATCATATTTCCAACAGTAAGTTGAGGGAGGGAGGGAGAGAGTATGAGTCAAGGAGAGGGATAGTGAGCAAAGGATGGAGAGAGAGAGGTAGAGATGGAGAGGGAGAGGGAGAGGTAGAGAGATAGAAATAGAGAGGGGGGAGGGAGAGGGAGGGAGGGAGGAAGAGGGAGGGAGAGAGAGAGTGGGGTAGGCAGGTGAGAGAGATAGAGAGAGGGAGGGTGAGGGAGGGAGAGACAGAGTGAGGGAGAGGAAGGGAGGGAGAGAGAGAGAGAGAGTGAGAGTAAGTTCTGTGTTTGTATGTGTGTGTGTGTGTGTGTGTGTGTGTGTGTGAGAGAGAGAGAGAGAGGGAGGGAGGGACGGAGTGAGGGGGAGTGCGATGGAGGGGGGGAGAGGGAGAGGTTGAGGGATGGAGGGGGAGAGAGGGAAAGGGAGAGGGAGAGGGAGGGAGAAAATTGTTGAGCTAAATTATAGACTTATAATATTCCAATATAAATTATCAACCTAAGGCAGAGGGAGAGAGTGAGAGAGATATAAAGGTGGAGGGAGAGAGGGTAAGTTGTGAGGGTTAGGAAGAGGTTGAGGGATGGAGGGGGAGAGAGGGAAAGGGAGAGGGAGAGGGAGGGAGGGAGAAGGAGTGGGAGGAAGAGATGGAGAGGGAGGGATGGAGGGAAGGTTTGATAGAGAGAAGGTGGTAGAGAGGGGGTGGGTAGTACCACAGATATGATAGATAGAGAGGGGATGGGGTGGTGGAGGTTGGGAGGGGGAGAGATGGAGAGCGAGAGAGAGAGAGTGAATTTTTGAGCTAAATTATGGACTTATGATTTTCCAACATAAATTATCAACCCAGGGCAGGTAAGCTTGTGAGATGTTGTGGAAAGTATATGCAGGCTGAATACCTCAAGTGTTGCCTAATTAAATCATTCAAACATACACAATACTAATGCCTTCTTTTTTCATCAAGACTTGCCAGCAAAGGCTATGTAGTGGATTCAAACATCCCTCTACAACTCTTGATATTGCTGATGTTGATCACGTAAGATAAAAGATAGGGCTCACAGCCATAAGAAAATAAATATAACATTTAGAAATTAAAACCTAATTAAATGAATTTAAACATATTATCATATATAATATTCATCATTTAATCAATTAATATATGCTGCTAAAACTCAAAAAAGAGAACACTAGTTGTGAAAATAATATTATCACTACATAAACATAATCAAAACAACACACTACTGCAACTAATGGAGTTGTGAGCGAACGAGCCCCTCCCTTACTCACAACCCCTTCAATTTTAAAAGAGTTTACTCAGTAAAATGGACAGAACATGTAACTTTAGAATAATATGGAAAATATTATAGTCATATACAATATGATATGTTCGATCAACAAACCAACCCCCTTGCAGATAAAAGATAGTGACATTTATACAAGTTTGAAGCCATCTACTTTGCCTGAATTAGGAAAAATACTATGCTAAACTATTTACTATTAGTACTGGAACAAGATGTCAAAAATAGTTCTGTTGAGTCTGATCCATGACTGAAAGCATGGATCAGAATAATTTCATTACATTGTTGGAGCTTCCCCTAATGCATCCAATGAGAATAAGATTTAATATCTGGGTGGTTGCATGAAATATGCATCTACGGGAGTTCACAGAGTGTTTGGGGGAGATTGCCGACCATGAGCTGTCTACAGGAAATTATGGAGTTTCTTCAAATCAAGACAATTCTCCATAAGACTTTGATAAGTTTACTTGATAATTCAGTGAGGAAACAATGAGCTTAATAAATACTTAAGAACAAGGTAAAATGACAATTTTTAAGTTAATTTGCATACCTTAAGTACATAACACCCTTTTGGACAAAACTTAGGTAATATAATTGAAATAAGTGTAATTAGGGGTCAAAGAGAGTTCAAAAAGGGGGAAGCAAGGTCTTAGAAGGCTATCAAAATTGAGAAAAATTGGGACTTGAAATCTCTCCCACACCTAGCTTCTTTCATGTCCCTTCTGCAAGAAAAAATGTTGCATCCTATGAAGAAAAATCATCCCTTGCCCTATGTTATAGCTATTGTAGCCAAATGGTCTAAATAGGCCCTACTAGATTGTACCTGAACTTGACTTCTATATGCTTCATTCATTTTCTTTAGGTGATCAATCTGGGCTTGTTTCTTCTTCATAATTTAGGCTTCCTTCTGATGCCACTCATCATGCTCTTTTTGCATGCATAGGCTATTTTCCCTCAGGGTTTCGTTCCCCATTTGTAGAGCCCACTCTGAAACAGTAAGTTCAGTGATGATTTCCTCCAATTCCTGTCAAGACCCCTTTTCTGGGGATTTCCTACCCCCTCGTGTTGTCCCTGGGAGGACTGGGGAGAACCAGGCTCCTACTTCCCTTGGTAGTCTTCTACTCTCTTATTCCCACTTTCCTGTAGCGATGGATCTTGGAAGGTGTAATATCCCCAAATTGGGACTACTAGAAAGGCATGCTTGAAAAATGCATTTCTTAGGAATGTATGCTACAGGATTGGAAACCAACCCTTGGATCCCTTATATCTGACAATCTAAGACCTAAATCAAATAGGGGTTCAAAAACAAATCCTTCTAGGTGGGTTAAATAGGTCTCCCCACACCTAGTGCAGTTGGAAAATGCCCAAGGAAGGGACTACAACAATACAAAATAACACTGCCCGGAAAATAACATAGTTCAACCCAATATATACAAGAGACCAATTTGAAGTTTCATTAATCACTTATACATCAGAAAACAGGTTTATAATAAAGCCCATATAATGTACAAGAGAAAAATAGAGGACTTTGATGAAGAAACACTCAATTAGAATGAGGTGTTGCGACAATGTATTAGGCTGCAAGAAGGCGTGACAGCATTATATTAAGAGTTGAAGCAACTGTACATTACATATCAGATCTAGAACAGATCTGTGTAGAAAATATTACATCCATATCAGATATGTACACTATATGACTTCTCTACGAATTCCCCTTGGGGTTTTGAGAAAAACATGAGATACAAAGAGTAGATCTGAGATCTAAAGTTGCAGATCTGTAGTAATGCTCTGAATTTTTGAAGCAAATAAAATAATAAGCAGATCAGATTTGAAAAAAGCATGGATCATAATTCTAATCCACGGATCACCACAGTGAAGGGAAGAACCCCCAACACTAGAGATCTCTCCTCCAAAGGTATGCCAAAACACCTTGTAACTGTACACTTGAAAATAACGGAGTTATGGGAGAGAAACTGCGTTGTAGGTTCTATCATTGGTTTGGCTTGATGCCAAGATCTGAGAATACAACTTCAAAGGTCTAATACTCTCTTATCAGGAGGATAGAAGGCTCTCCCACTAAAAAGAGGCACCAGAATGGCGTAGATCTGAGTAGATCTAGCCTCCACTTGTTGTAGCTTACATGGACAAACAAACCCTCAACAAGAGTTGTGTTGTAGTTGGAAGATGTAGCTTGGCCAAATTCTTGATAGTGGACAAGAGCAGCAAGACTCCTCCAAGAGCTTCTCAATGCAAGGGGTGAGATTTGTGATCAGGAACACACTAGTGCGAAACAACACTATTCTCAGCTAAATAGCATGAGAATAAGAAATGTCTAAACAAACAATATCTCTAGAAAAATCATATCATGAACAACCACCTCTTTATGTCCCCCTCTTCCTTTTATAAGTGAGAAATCCTGCCAAACCCTAAACCATCTCAATGATTTAGCTCTATTCACATGTGTAGTCTCCAAATAATATTGTGTTGTGCATCTAGGAGGTTCACTGCATCTAGACAATGTTGTTGATTTGGTCCTGGTTGAATTGGTCAACTGATCCAGCCTCTTTCACACTTAAGTGTGCTTATGAAAATAGCTCAGAGTTAGCCTTGTTCACTTTTAGCATTTATTTTATTTAGGAACCACTCCTCAAATATTAATGATGTTGACTTGGTCAAACATGACTTTGTCAACATGCAAAAGTCCCTATTCACACACAAGGGTGTGAAATCCAACTTCTAGAATGATCCTCGTTCATACTAAGAGGGTTTTTATAATGATTAAATCAAGCATGGGTCTCCTTACCCATTTATTCATCTACTAGGTGAAAAAATAAAAAATCAATATTCCCATTAGTTGCATGCTAATGTAGTAATATTACAGTCCCCCCCTCCCAAATGTTGCTTGTCCTCAAGAAACTGCAAGGATATAAATGAAGAGTTTCCTACCAAGGCATGGAGACTGAAATGTATTGGGAAACATATTTCCCAAGTGGACCTCCCATCCCCAAGCAATCATCCATACAAAATGAGTCACCTCCCAACATGGCATCTCTAGAAAATTCTCCTCCACCTTGAGCTTCTGCAAAGTAGGTGGGCTGAAAATCTGAACATGGTAGACAAAGTAGCCTACCCCATGATGTCCTCCTCTCCACTTATGAGAATTGTAGAGCTTATGTAGATCTTTCACTGCAATAATGTTTCCCTCAAGTGGAAAAATGAAGACTAGATCTCTAAATATCTCCTCCCCAACATTGTGAATAAAGTTGGCCCAAATCATTCCATATGTGATGGATAGAAAATCATCACTATATGACATCCCATCAATCACATGGACCACCTCAAAAAGAAAAAAATGTTTGGCTGTGATGGCCATAACTCCTTCCATGCTCCCATTAGAACATGCAATGCAGAAAGTGTGGGAAACCTCTTCCCAAAAGGACACATCCAACCCATGTGTCTCTCTCCCAATCATGTTCCCCAAAAATATAAGGATAATATCAGAAAATGAAATCATGATTAGGATTTTAATGAGGGAAATACTGAAGGTTTCATGTGGAGCTGAACCATACCAACAGTTTCCCAAGTAGTCACAGTGCAGTTTTCCAAACTGTTGCTTCAGAAAATTACAGGCAAGTGGTTTCTTGATACATGGTTGATTATGTATGTTATTTCATCTACTAATGAATGGTAAATGGCTGTGTACATAAAATGAACATACATTAAGTAACACAACACTTTCCCATGGCCATATAAGAGATGGTTGTCTCCATCATACATTTTGGGCCAATGTTGATCATGGAGCTCAATGAAAAGCTTGCCTCTTGTGGAGCAATGCACTGCATAGAAATGGTAAGAGCATGCAAATCACTAAATGCAAAAACAAGATCCTTATTGTGTACTGAAGGTAAGATGATGATAGGATCCATGAAAAAACTCTCCATAGTGGTATGACATACTCTCATGAAGAGAAATGAATCATGTGATGCATGAAGATCCTTCCTCATATACTTGGAAGTTCAAACCAAGAAGAAAATATCATAGCAATAGATGTCTCCACCCATTACTCCATATTTCTCACCTCCTCCTTGTCCATCAAGTGCATCAAGAGTGAAGTGATCCTAGGGACACTCCATCCATAAGCCCATGCTCCAAAATGGTAGCGTTGTTGGCCTATGCAAATAGACTCCTGCCAATACATAGCTCCATTCTTTGACATGTTCATTGTCAAAGATATCTTCCATAATGCTACTACATACAAGAAGCTCCTTCCAAAGTGGAAGTTCTTCCAGATCATCCAAGGCTGAGTAGCCTCTTTGCACCATGATAGTGCCATCTCCTACTCCTGCAACATCATGCAAAGTTTGACATAAATTCTGCCCTTGCTCTCCCAAGAATAACCAAAGAAACAAAAAAAATTTCTTCCTCCTCATACCTCCATCATACAAATCATGTGGTGAAAACATGGTGATTGATATGAAGAATGTCAAATCAACACAATGTGTCCATACTCCTTGCTGCCCAATGATGCAAGCATCCTGCCACACATTCTTCCCCCACATACCCTTAGAAAGAGGATGATGACCAAAATATTTCAAGAGTAGCCAACACAGCCAAGCCTCCTGCTGCCTAGTATCATAGATTTGCAAGTAGCTTTCCATCTTCTTGCTCATCATCCACATCCACTCAATCACTTGTGGATGATAGACCTCATTCTGTAAATAATTGGTATCCTCCTATTGTAGGACACCAACCTTCTCAAATATTTGAATAACTTTTCACTTCATGGAATGTTGAAGTGCACCTCCCATGGGATCTCTTGATGAGACCTCCTCCTCATGCATGGCCTTCCAAAACCAATGGGGTCTTAGATTTACTGCAAGTAGAAGTCTCTCTTTGAGATGTGGCATGCTCATTGATAAAGTGTCATCTAGAGAGGAGAAAATATTTCTCATCTCAAGATGTCTACCCTTTGTTATCTCTTCCTCCATGGCTTTCTGAATGAAGCTCACATTTGAAAGCTCCCATGAGGAATGGGTCCTCCTTTCTTCACTACTACTCTTGGACAGCGCAATGCAACTCTGCTGCTCTAGATTAGCAGTAAGTGATGATCCTGGGTCATGCAATAAAAAATTTCCACAATCATCTAGAAAATTTTCTGCATTAGTAGGAAGTGGAAATTCAATCATACCTTGGTGGGCTTTGGGAACACCTTGTATGGCTGCAAGAGTTCCTTATTCTACTATGTTGGCTCCCTCATCTACTGATGTTGAAGGCTGCCCCTTCAAGGTTGTGACAACGCTGATATAAGTCTTCTCAAGAGGTGGTTAGGGCTTCTCCCTCTCTTATTGTTCTTCATCAAATCTCCTGATCACCCTCTTGAGTGAAATCTACAAAAGTAGATACTTTTTCATGACTTATGTGACTGAACCACAAAGTGCATGATTTTCCCTTCATGTGCAGTGCTGCAATCTCTACTACTTATCTCTCTACAACTGGATGTAGTAGGAAAAAATCACTGATTCTTCTCTTGGGAAAAATACTAAGAGGGGTGGGGGGGGGGGGAGGGGGGGGGGGTGAATCAGTATTTAGAGCTGACTGAAAACTTTTTACTTTTTCTTTCTCTAAAATCCATACGCTACTTTACTGAACTCAACTCGCATATACACGCGGATATCCTTAAGAAAAATTGCGTATGTGCAGAGATCTTATTATGCATTTAATTCTTTACTTAGATCATGGCATCATTCATTCATCATATGTTTAGTAAGCAGTAATCATGTGCAGTAATAACAAAATAAACCATCACACATAAGCAACACAAATTAACACTAGTATTTAAGGTGGAAACCCAATTTGAGAGAAAATCACTGCTGCTGTCGTCTCTGTCTTCAATATTTATTATAAAGAAAACTTCTTACAACATTTTTTACTGGCGCAGACTCATACCAGCACTCAGGCACCCACCTGCAGAAGGAAGCAACCTTCTCTCGTTTACCAACCTCTCCTGGAAGGGAGCTACTACCCCCTGCTCTCATTTACTAGCCTCTATTGGAAGGGAGCTACTACCCCCTGCTCTCGTTTACCAGCCTCTCTTGGAAGGGAGCTACTACCCCCTAATCTCGTTTACCAGCTACCACTGGAAGGGAGATACAACCCCCTCACTGAAGGCTTCGAACCTCAACACCACTGCGGACCACGTTTCATCAATTTTCATACTGGATCCAACAGCTTCCACACAACATACCTTGTAGGCCACTTTTCATCAGATTTTCAGACTGGACCCACTCCACACATTTAAGCTCAACATACATCAAACTGAAACTTATAACCCCATCAATTCATTCATTGAATCATCAACCAATCAACCAACAACTTGATCTTTAATCAACATAATCAGCAGCATAATCAACATTCAAACAACCTAGATCTATATGAATACATCATTGACAGATAGCAGTAAAACAAAAAAATAGATCAGACATTTCATTCCACATACTTCAGCAAAACTCTAGATTCCATACACGCTTTTACTTCACTGAACCTGCATATATCCGCGCTTTCATGCACACCAACCCACGTATAATTCTGTGTATTTTATTCTTCAGAAAACCCTAACTGTCATACGTGCTTTACATGAAGCTAACCCGCATATATACGCACTTTTTCTGAAACAAACCTGCGTATAGATCTGTAACTTTTCAGGACTGTGCAACTCTTCAGATCAGATAAACAACTCAGATCTCACCCTTTACTTCACCAAAAATTCACCAGATCACAGATCTAAACATTCTATAGATAGATCTAGAAAATACATAGTCGTTTCAGATCTAGAGATCCCTCTTCATCATTTTCTTCATAGGTGCATTATTAATTTAGATCAATCAATAAACAGTTACCCATCCCATGAATATATACTTCAGAGTGAAGTATTCATTAAAACCCAGACCTATGCATGCCTTTGCACTATGATCTTCTTCTCCTTATATAGATTTGGCATTTACCAATACCATGAGTCAAAACCACTCAATTGCTGAAGGTATTCCTGGACGGGATCAAATAGATAATCCAGCACTCAAAATTGTGTGCCAATACCATGGTAAATTCCCCTGGTTTTATAAATTTAGAGCACAAATAGGCATACGCTACTTGGGATATACTTTTCTGCATACATACGCTACTTCGCCTTTACAAACCCGCGTATGCTTTGTGACATACCTTGTTCATCATTACTCTGGCACTTACTGGAATTTCCTTCTTCATTACATCTGAACTGCTCTGTAGATACATCAGACAACTCATCAAGTCAGTTTCCATCAAGGAAAACTTTATCAAGTAGGTTTCCATCAAGGACAACACTTTGCATCATATTTCCAACAATCTCCCCCTTTAGACTTGATGTCAACCATGATGGTGTTTGATCACCACAACAGATAGATACATTGATTATAACCATTATTCAAACACCATGATACTCTCCCTCTTTGAAATCAAGGGCAAAGGTTGGATCAAAACCAAAACAAGGTTTTTCTTCTCTTGTAGAAAGAAGAGCTCTATAGATCTGATGTGCACTGAAGTTATGATGCTCCCCCTGAGTTCATGCTGAATCTTCAAACATATTTTTCAATGAAGTGAATGACTCTATGACCTTTCCTATCACCAAGGACTCATACTTACATTAATGATCCAACCAAGTGGATTTACATATGTGACTCAAGTACCCAACCAAGTGGGTTTACACATTTTGACTCAACTACCCAACCAAGTGGGTTTACAAATTTGAAGAAGTCCTTACATGACTGAATATAACAATTTACATCATAGGTCTCAACATAATCTTTTCATCAAATTACAAATATGAATTTTTATAACCAATACCAAAAAGACCTCAAGAGAGAGATCATATTTCAGAACCATCATAATGCCAACAATGCATTACTCTCAGCAAGGCTAATGCTCCCCCTGAAACTGTGCTCCTGTCCTTGAGCCATCTCACTATTTTCCTTAACAGAAAAACATACGCTTCTGTCTCCATTGGAAATCGCATGTATACACGGCTTTAGTTCATGAAACCTATGTATGGAAAGTGAAATACTGAAAATTTCACACTCCTTCTTCTTCTGGATTTATACATTCTGTACCTGTCTTCTGTTTTCACATTATATGCACTGTTAGAAATAAACACAACCAGAATTACCAAACCAATCATGGGAATCATCATACATTGCTCCCCCTGTGATGATACATTACTGATTCCTATAATGTATCTCACATCACTCCTGTAGTCATTATGAGAAGTAAGCTTTAGAAGCGGATGACTGCAGTAGGGTCAATATTCCCTACGTTTTTGACCGGTCCTCCTTCTTTTTCGAGCTTTGCTTGAAATTTCTTATTGTGTGCTGGAAATTATCCAATTTCTCAAATCTATTCATCTTGCATTCTTTTTCTACATGTCCATACTTGTTACATGCATAACATCTTGTGTGACTAGAAAATTAAGCATAGGGATCATAATGTGTTTTTCTATTCTTTCTTCTATTGCAATCAGCTGCTTTATGACCAAGCTTGCTGCATGAAAAACAATATCCCTTAAAGAAACCTGAGTACCTTTCTGTGCAGAATATTTTTGTTTGTGACTGAAACAATCTGCTTCTGCAATTGGCTGCAGCATGCCCATAATTATGACATTTAAAGCATTCGACATAATTGATCAAAGGAGAGAATCGATTGATGCTTCTATAGTTAGGAGGGAATGATTTCTTTTGAGAGTTCATGATTGTCGATTGACCTTTTGTTTCTTTCAACACTTTAGGTTTTGCATTGATATCCTTTGAATCTTTAGCACTTTCTTGTGAACTAGATTCTCCTTTAACAGTTTCATGAAACCAAGACCAAATTTAATAGACGGAGACCTTTGACTACTAAGAATATTGTCTAGAATCTTAGTACTATCTTGAAACCTCAAGAGTTTATCTTTTTCTTCTAATTTACCTTTTAAAATGTTTACCTCAACCTCCAATCTTTGGCAGTGCTTCTTCATACTTTCTTCGACCCTTCTTCCTTCTTCTACTTGATCATTCAATTTTAAAATCTCTTCTTTCAACCCATTTTCTTGTTCTTCAAAATTTTGTAAAAGTTCTTCATTCTTCTTATTTGATTTTTCCAGATCTGTTTTGAGAGAGATGATTTCTGCTTCAAGTCTTTCACTTCGATTGGTTACTTTATCCTGCAGTCTTTGATACATTTCTATCTATCCATTCATTCTAGAGATCATATCTTTGTAGATAGATTCCTTCTTTTTAAATTGATCTTCAACATTAATCTTGAGATTTGCTTCTAGACCCATACTATTACTTTCACTATCATTTTCACTATCTTCACCATTGCTTGCATAAGGAAGTGAATCACAAGAACAAGGATTAATACCTTTTGCATCATCTTCATTTTCTGCTGTAGAAAATTTATGAGATATCTTCTTTCCTTGAGTAGCCCTCTTCTTTTGCTACCTTCCCATTGTGACGGATCTCCTTCAAGCGATAAAGCTTCTGTAGAAGGACCTACTCTGATACCAATTGTTGGGAAAAATACTGAGAGGGGGGGGGGGGTGAATCAGTATTTAGAGTTGACTGAAAGTTTTTTACTTTTTCTTTCTCTTAAAACCATACGCTACTTTACTGAACCCAACTCGCGTATACACGCGGATATCCTTAAGAAAACTTGCGTATGTCCAGAGATATTATTATGCATTTAATTCTTTACTTAGATCATTGCATCATTCATTCATCAGATGTTTAGTAAGTAGTAAGCATGTGCAGTAATAACAGAATAAACCATCACACATAAGCAACACACATGAACACCAGTATTTAAGGTGGAAACCCAATTCGGGAGAAAACCACCATTGTTGTCATCTATGTCTTCAATATTTATTATAAAGAAAACTTCTTACAACATTTTGTACTAGCACAGACTCATACCAGCACGCAGGCACCCAACTTCAGAAGGCTGCAACCTTCTCTCATTTACCAGCCTCTCCTGGAAGGGAGTTACTACCCCCTGCTCTCGTTTACCAGCCTCTCCTAGAAGGGAGCTACTACCCACTGCTCTCATTTACCAGCCTCTCCTGGAAGGAAGCCACTACCCCCTGATCTCGTTTACCAGCTACCACTGGAAGGGAGCTACAACCCCCTCACTAAAGGCTTCGACCCTCAGCACCACTGTGGACCATGTTTCATCAATTCCCATACTGGATCCAACAGATTCCACACAACATACCTTGTAGGCCACTTTTCACCAGATTTTCAGACTGGACCCAGTCCACACATTTAAGCTCAACATACATCAAACTGAAACTTATAACCCCATCAATTCATTCATTGAATCATCAACCAATCAACCAACAACTTGATCTATAATCAATATAATCAACAGCATAATCAACATTCAAACAACCCAGATCTATATGAATACATCATCGACAGATAGCAGTAAAACAGAAAAATAGATCAGACATTTCATTCCACATGCTTCACCAAAACCCTAGATTCCATACGTGCTTTTACTTCACTGAACCTACATATATATGCGCTTTCATGCACACCAACCCGCGTATACTTTTGTGTATTTTATTCTTCAGAAAACCCTAACTGTCATACGCGCTTTTCATGAAGCTAACCCACGTATATACATGCTTTTTTTGAAACGAACCTGCGTATAGATCTGTAACTTTTCAGGACTGTGCAGCTCTTTAGACCAGATAAACAACTCATATCTCACCCTTTACTTCAGCAAAGATTCGCCAGATCATAGATCTAAACATTCCATAGACAAATCTAGAAAATACATAGTCATTTCAGATCTAGAGATCCCTCTTCATCATTTTCTTCATAGGTGCATTATTAATTCAGATCAATCAATAAACAGTTACCCATTCCATGCAGATATACTTCAGAGTGAAGTATTCATTAAAACCTAGACCTATGCACGCCTTTGCACTATGATCTTCTTCTCCTTATATAGATTTGGCCTTTACCAATACCATGAGTGAAAACCACTCAACTGCTGATGGTATTCTTGGACGGGATCAAATAGATAATCCAACGCTCAAAACTGTGTGCCAATACCATGGTAAATTCCCTTGGTTTTATAAATTTAGAGCGCAAATAGGCATACGCTACTCGGGACATACTTTTCCGCATACATACGCCACTTCGCCTTTACAAACCCGCGTATGCTTTGTGACATACCTTGTTCATCATTACTCTAGCACTTGCTGGAATTTATTTCTTCATTACATCTAAACTGCTCTGTAGATACATCAGACAACTCATCAAGTCAGTTTCCATCAAGGACAACTTTATCAAGTAGCTTGCCATCAAGGAAAACAGTTTGCCTCATATTGCCAACATATTCTTACCCAAGCCTTTGTTGTAGATGTCCCATCGAAAATGGACAATAAAAACCTAATGCCCTTGATTTCTCCCATGCTATAAGGTCTCCTCTCTTCCTCCAGTTGAATGGACTATGGGAAGGCTAGAGTATCCTTGAAGGCTCTAGGTTGAGAATTGTACTCAATAAGGTATTCACTTAGAATCTGATGATCTAAGTGTCCTCAATGCTTCTTGTCTTCTTCTTTATGAGAATATGAAGTGCATGGTCCTTCCTCTTCTTGAAACCCTATAAGAGTTTCATTACATCTCTTCTTAACCTCCTTGGAGAGGTTCTTTCTAGATTTCAAAAGTGATGAGAGTAATCTCATTCTCTCCATCATTCTGATATTGCTCCTTTAGCTAGCTAGAAATCAAAGGATGAGCCAAAGATCATGCTCTGATACCACTGTAATATCCCCAAATTGGGACTGCTAGCAAGGCATGGCTGAAAAAAGCATTTTTCAGGAATGTATGCTACAGGACTGGAAACCAACCCTTGGATCCCTTATATTCTAACAATCTAAGAGGGATTAAAAAAAAAATCCTTCTAGGTCCGTTAAACAGGTCTCCCCACACCTAGTGCAGTTGGAAAATGCCCAAGGAAGGGACTGCATCAATACAAAATAACACTTCCCAGAAAATAACACAGTTCAGCCCAATATATGTAGGAGACCAAGTTGAAGGTTCATTAATCACGTATACATCAGCAAATATGTTTATAATAAGACCCATACAATGTAGAAGAGAAAAATAGAGAACTTTGATGAAGAAACCCTCAAGAATGAGGTGTTGCAAAAATGTAATAGGATGTAAGAAGGCTTGACAACATTATTAAGAGCTAAAGTAGTTGTACATTACATATTATATCTAGAACAAACTGTGTACAAAATATAAGATCCATATCATATCTGTACACTAGATGAGTTCCTGTACAAATTCCCCTTGGGGTTTTGAGCAAAACATGAGATACAAAGAGTAGATCTAAGATCTAAAGTTGCAAATCTATAGTAATGTTTAGAATTTTTGAAGAAAATATAATAATAAGAAAATCAAATCTGAACAAAACATGGATCAGAATTCTAATCCACAAATCACCATAGTGAAGGGAAGAACCCCCAACACCAGAGATCTCTCCTCTAAAGGCATGCCAAAATACCCTGCAACTGTACACTTGCACATAACATAGTTATGGGAGAGAAATTGTGTTGTAGGTTCTAGCACTAGTTTGGCCTGATGCTAAGATCTAAGAATGCAGCTCCAAAGGTCTAATATTCTCTTATCAGGATGATAGAAGGCTCTTCCACTGAAAAGAGGCACCAGAATGGCCTAGATCTGAGTAGATCTAGCCTCCACTTGCTCTAGCTTACAAGGGCAACCAAACCCTCAACATGAGCTATGTTGTAGTTGGAAGATGTAGCTTGGAAAAATGGCTAATAGTGGACAAGATCAACAAGACTCCTCCAAGAGCTTCTCAATGGAAGAGGTGGGATTCCTGATCAGGAAAACCCTAGTGCTAAACAACACTATTCTCAGCTAAACAACAAGAGAATAAGAAATGTCTAAATAAAAAACATCTCTAGAAAAATCATATCATGAAAAACCACCTCTTGATGTCCTCATCTTCCTTTTATAAGTGAGAAATCCTGCCAAACCCTAAACCATCTCAATGATTTAGCTCTATTCACATGTGTAGTCTCCAACTAATACTGCATTATGCATCTAGGAGGTTCATTGCATCTAGACAACATTGTTGATTTGGTCCTGGTTGACTTGGTCAACTGATCCATCCTCTTTATCACTTA
This sequence comes from Pinus albicaulis, assembly GCA_034641835.2. Lineage (NCBI taxonomy): Eukaryota > Viridiplantae > Streptophyta > Pinopsida > Pinales > Pinaceae > Pinus > Pinus albicaulis. The sequence continues at coordinate 768,427,512 of CM076570.1, forward strand.
AGTGTGCTTATGAAAATAGCTCAGACTTAGCCTTGTTAAAATTTAGCATTGATTTTATTGAGGATCCACTCCTCAAATATTAATGTTGTTGACTTTGTACACATGCAAAAGTATCTGCTCACACATGAGGGTGTGAAATCCAGCTTATAGAATGATCCCCTTTCATACCAAGAGGGTTTTTATACAGATTTAAATAAAGTATAGGTCTCCTTCCCCATTTATTCATCTACTAGGTGAAAAAATCAAAAATCAATATTCCCATTAGCTACATGCTAATGTAGGAATATTATGAAAGGACACTACTTCTCTGTCAATAAATTCAACTCTCACTACAAGAAAAAATAACATTGGTGAGGGGCAAAAATGGTCACCATAAGCTCATTGGTGAGGGTCAAAAGAGCTTCCATCACCAAAAATTGAACGTCACCAAAGGTGGTGTCGCCAAAAGTATAGGTGTTGTGGTGACATTCAAGGTCCATCACCAATAATGATTTATAGTGACAGATAGTGACCGTCACCATTTCATATGAGAAATGGTGATGGACAATAGCCTTCATCACCAAAAAAATGAATGTCACCAAAGGTGGCATCGCTAAAATTATGTGTTGTGCTGACATTCAAGGTCCGTCACGAATATTGATTATAATGACGGATAGTGATCATCACCATTTCATATGAACAACAACGATTTTTTGTGATGGCCGTTTCATGGACGTCACTATTAGTGCATATATATCACGGCGTTCTTTGACTGTCACCATAAACTCATTGGTGACATCAAGGTTTGTCACGAATAATGACTATAATGACAAACAATGACCCTCACCATTTCATATTAACAAAAAAGATTTATGGTGATGGACCTTTAATGGTCATCACTATTGATGCATATATATGGTGGCATTTCTTGACCGTCACCATTTTATATTTTGGTGAGGGTCGAAAAATTTCACCATAAGCTCATTGGTGATGGTCAAAAGAGCATCTATCACCAAAAACTGATCGTTGACATTCCCTATCAATATCAAGGCACGACAGAATTGAACCACCAACCTCCTTCTTGTAAATCAATTTCTCTTGCATTGAGCTAGCACCCTTTAAATAATTAGCATTTAAACTAGCAATTTCCCCTAAAGGTAAAAAGATACACCAAAGGAATAGCAAAACTAGGAAAATCAAAATTTGCTAGAAATAATATTTTCAATATACATAATAAAAATACAATAAGAATAAATTTTGATATAATCTAAAAACGCATGTACTACATAGGAGAATAACTGGAAAGCACAACTAGAAATTTGAATCCCAACATAACAATAAAAGAACATGCAACAGGAGAGGAACAACTCCACAGTTTGAGAAATATGAACAACCCATGGGCCCGTTCTTATATATTGATATAGATAATGAAATAGAAATCTAGATTTATGAAATTAAAGCATCACACAAGAATGTCTTGAACAAATATCAATATGTAAAATAGTATTTTTTTTCATTTGGATTTACCTTGTAGAACCTCAGGAAAAAGTTTCCACAGAAACTACCAATAAACATAACAACATGGACCTCAGGAGTAATTGTGCAGGGGATAAAATATGAAGGTAAAGCACTAGAGAAGTATTCAAAGAAAATTATGAATATTGTATCTATAAAGAACTGAGAACCCTCTGAAGTAAACCACACATTTATCATCGTGACTAGTACACTTGCAAAAAAAGATCAGAATAAATTATGAACTATTCCACCAAAAAACAGTGAATTTTTCCACTAAAATATAGTTTCAAATTAATCACTAGCATGACATGAACTTCTCTGCAAAAATAGCGAAGTTTCAAGACAATGTATAATAGCTTGCATGGAAATCGTGTTGATAAAACCTTCCAAGGAATAAGACCGCAACAATCAACAAGAGTTCCATCATAATTAATACTATCAAAGAGTGGTCAATAGAAAAAGTTAATTGACGGACCTTCATAACTTGCATTGGTTCCTTATCCTTAATCCAACCATTAAATTTTAAACCAAGGTTAACATTTTTAAGGGAAATTAAGAAAAGGCACATGATCTTTTGAAATAATATTTTTATCACTACCATTAACTATAATGCAGCAATTTTGCACAAACAAAGCATCCTTTTCTAAAGTGAAGTAGTCAATGATGATTAAGACTAATTGTGAGCTTAGAATTATTTTTCCATTTTTTTTTTGAATTGTTAGAATTACCGTACTTAGTAGCAGAGGCATTTCCACCATGGATTGGGAAGTCCGCAACAACCACTTATGTAACTGGGATTGTTGACTATAATCATTTTAACCTTCTCCTTCCTTTTGCTCCGCCACTGAAATATGTGTTGAGAATTCTTTGCTTAAGACATCCCTCATTAGAATGGGCAGACCATTAGTGATAATAACAATATTCTCGTAACATTTCCACTATCATTACAATTTCTTTTGGGCTAAAATTGATACTTATGGGTATCTTTGTCATGCCTTGTAAACAAATGAGGATGAGAACGGGAAGGAGCAAAAGAAGAGGGATTAGAAAACATCCACTGAGAGGAGCTTGAATTGTTGTCAATGATGCTCCATCTTTAGGGATCATTTCTGTAACTTTCTTTCAATATTCAAGGCAAGGCAGAAAGCCTTGCTCGAATGAACTGAGTGTTTGTAAAGTATATCTTGTGTTGAATATGAAACAAGAGACACTTGATAAAATTGAAACATTAATCCCTTGTGTTGAATTTTTCAATATATTAATGAACAATCAATACCATCAATTTTCAGAGAGGAAACCACCACTAAGTATCTCCTTCCTAAGAGGTTAGAAACATTTTCTAATAACTGGTTTATAGAATCCATCGAAATCACCCAATAGGCACCAGATTGCACACAACATGTTGAGCTATGGGAGAAACAATCTTAAATTAGAATGCACCCTTTTGTGAGATTAACGGCATTTTGGAGAAACAAAAATGCCTATGATAAGTAATATACCTACGGGAGGTATAGAAATTCTGCCAAAAAATCAGGAGGTTGGTCCAGACCTGAAGAGATATCTAGGGAACAACCCCAAACCAAAGTAGCTCTGAGGTTACGACAGAAAATTTGAGAAGGAATGTGAAGGAAAAAGTCTTGCAATCAGACTAAAATCATAGGATAACTATGAACCAAGAATGACAAAGTTCTAGAAAACTCCTTAGTCTAAAGAGGCTAGAATCTCATGCAATACTAGAAGGTTATTTTATTGGGAAAAGAGAATGCTATGTGAATCTTGCAGATGCAAACTTTTCTTGCACATGATGGGAAAAAGGGCATGCAAAAATATGCCCTGTGTTCAGCATCAACACACACAACATTCTCTTTTTCCCAATGCACAAACCTTCTAGTTGTGGCCAAATAGAACATGGGTCATAGTGGCAAGGATTTTAGTAGTAGGTACTTACCAAATCTTCCACAATTTGCACTATTGTACCAGAACTAGATCTTGGACCTATGCTAAGATGTGAGGTGTTCCACTGTAAGACATCAAACAACGTGTTTAGCATTCAGAGTTGACAAACTTGACAAACACCTTGACTAGGGAAAAACAGCTAGAAAGAAACAAACAAATAATAATAATAATAATAACTCTAGAAGATTACAAATAGGAAACCCTGTTGTCACTGCACCGGAGGTGTAGGCCTTCAATTTTTTATTTTTCATTATAATTTGCACAAAATCCCTCCAATTCTAGCCTGTCACATTTTTTCATTTAGAAAAAGTTAAAGCCTTTTTCATTTGGTCACGTATGAATCCCAATGGACAGTTAGTATTATATATTCCATACATAACAATTAGGAAGCCAAACAAGTAAATGCAATGTTTCAACTATAACTTCTTATCATTAAATGTTAGTTACAATAACAACAATGGTATGCCAATTGCATAAGACATATGTATCTCCTCTGGAAAGGTTGATTGTAATCCTTGTGTGAGCCAAAATCTCAATAAATAGCAACATAAAAAACTAATATGCAGCAGAATTTTTCTAGAAACTATTTTATAAATGGGAAAGGTAGTGAATTATGGAATAACATATCATGTGTAGTACATATTTAGTTTCTTACCCTACAATATCGACTATCATTTTCAGTTTCTTTATTATTTGTGTACACTGCTCATTTTATCTAGAATTACAGTGAGATAGTTGTCCAATAGTTTGTCATATTACAATATGAACATCATCAATATAGGAAATCTAGTTTTTGACTGAAAATGAGTGCAGGGCATAAGGAAAATCATTGCCACAAGATAAAACTATGATTGACAAATTCTTATTGGAATGTATATAATTTGGAGTTAAATACAAACTATAATTATTTGTGGTAATGCTATGGATGTTGGAGAATAGACATTCAAGAAAGTATTGTCACTATAGCATGTCAACAATGTAGCTATAGATCCTTTTTCACCTTGGTTTCTATTTTCTGCAATGGCTTGTAGTGGTAGCATGATGCGTGCATTAGATATTTTCTTCCAATGTTATAGTGAACCTGGTATTTTCAAGAGGGTCATAACCTATTAGGAAAGAACTTATTTTTTCATAAGAGGCATTCCTAGAAAAATTTCGTCAAGAGGCCAATCTGCAAGACAAAATTATAATATATATTGTGACTTATCCAAAGCTTGAAATTTATTTACTGGTTGATACTTCACTAGTCAGTCAATAATGCAACAACCTTCAGAAACCAAAACACAGTTGTGACTTGCATGTCATGTTTGCATTATGATAATACAAGCTTAGTCTATTGAGAGGCCTACCATATGCAACAAAATAGATTTGCAAAGAAGATTTACATGTCGAATATTGGAATTGTATGACAAATGAAATAGTTTTTTATATATATTCAACGATTTTGAATTAGGAAAGAAGCCCTTAAAACATACATCCATCATAAGACTAGGCCGAGTTCAATCTAGTCAAGTGTGTTGTTGCTTGCACACAATTGTAATTTATTTTTCCTATATTAGGACTTAGAAAACTGACATAGTAAATGTATAAGAGTTCCCAAAATAAGTGTCTAACTGTGCTGGAAGACATGTGAGAAAAATCATGCTGGCCTATCTATTTTCACCGATTATTGGGCTTCTTTAGGATTAATAGTTGAGGAAATATTTTAAGCACTGTGGGGCTAAGAGAGTATGCCAACTTGTAAGATTAAATAAATTTGCAACACCATGAGAGTCATCTAGAATTGATGAACTGATGTTGACCAATTTAGCATAATAGTAGGAGACAACTTAGCAACTTCTTAGTATCATGTTGCATGAAGAATTGACTCGAACCTAAGTTTTTGAGGCAACTGATATACTGCCCAAATCATGTCCTTTAGGAGACAAATTTTTCACATTGACTGTGTGAGAGGGTGAATGGGTATCACATTCAGATGGATTGATACATTAGTCCAATTTATATTTTCATATCTTTTCCTAAAGGCTAATATCAGTAAATGCGAACATGAGAGTGGGTGCCCTCACATTTGAAGAGACAAATCTAGAGGGATTGTGTTAAAGACCATTTAATTTAATCATTTTACCCTCATGCTTAATGGAAATAAACATTTCATATGATTCATGTCATATGTGGCCAAGGTTTGAAAACACTAAAGTTTAAACTCCCAACATGTCCTTTATGAGAGTGGGTTCCCTCATTTTTGAAGAGACAAATCTAGAGGGATTGTGTTAAAGACCATTTAAGTTAATAGTTCTACCCTCATGCTTAATGGAAATAAACATTTTGTACGATTCATGTCTTATGTTCACAACATTTGAAAACACTAAATTTTAAACTGCTAGGATCTCATCATTCCCTCTAGTTGAAGGAAGAAGAAATTTGAAAAGAAACATTGATCTCCTATAGTGACTCGTACCTTTATTATTTCACCTTTGCACTTGAGAATTTGATGGCTTAGGATTTGAACCTCAAATTAAGTGGTAGGTTCAACATATAATGGAGGTTGTTTTACCTTTTGGGAAACTATGCAATGATGAGTGCTTGCTATGTCCAATATTATAATGATCCATTTTAGATGAATCTCTTAGCTTTCAATGTCTTAAGATTTTTGAATATTGATCTTATTAGAAATTGTAAGTTGAAGGTAATTGTTATTGAAAAATCTAGAACCCCTATGGCATCATAGTTATGGGCACCTCAACTTGACCTATATCTCTTAGTTTGCATGAGAGAAACTAGTAGATGGACTTTCGAACATTCTATAGAAGATCCACGGAGTTTGCTGAGCTTGTCAGGCAAGGAAGCTACATTGAATACCATTTGATGAAGGACAAGCTTGGAGAGCATAAAGGGTCCTTCAGTTGGCACTTTTAGACATATGTGGACCAATGAACATGACATCAACCACTGGTGCTAGGTACTTCCTTCCGTTTGTTTATTATTTCAGTAGAAAAATGTGGGTATATTTTCTATAATTAAAATTTGATGTGTTTAATGAATTTCAAAAATTAAAACCATTAATAGAGAAATAGTTAGGTTGTCATATTACATCTCTTAGATACGATACTGGTGGGGAATTTTACTTTAAATATTTCAATAATTTTTGTGCTAAACATGGGATCCAAAGAAAATAGACTACAACTTACACTCCACAACAAAATCTATTGGTTGAGAGGCAAAACTGTACTATCACAATGATGGTTAGGTGTAAGTTGCAGAGGAAGTCTATTCCAAATAGGTTTTGAGCTGAGGCAATGTTCACAATAGTATAGCTATTGAATAGATCTCCCATGAGAAGGTCACAAAGAACCATGGTTTGAAGGAAAGTCCATGTAATATCCCAAAATGGGAATTTTCTACAACAAATGGAATATCTTAAGATATTCCAAAGTTGGAGCTTCAGAAAATCATGAGCATGACACTGTAGAGCAGCTCATTAGATGTAAAAGAACATCTCACCAGAAGATGTAAGAACCTCAGCAATAATATGGCCTATATCCTCCTTCCCAAGTGGGGAAATGCAACAACATAGGGCATAAAGTAGATGTATTTAGAAAATAATGCTATACAAGTGAAAAATGGGACTTGGATCCCTTAGAATACATGATATATGACTCACATGCAGTATTAGAGGTGAAAAACATCACTCTAGCTAACATAAACAGATCTCCCAAAGTCAATGTAGCTCAAGACTCAAATAAGCTTGAACCCCATGTAAACGCTCATGCAGAATGTTGTGCTTAACTAGCTCCAAATATAGAAAGAGATATCAATGCCTTAGAAATAAGCCACTTCGAGGAAACCTCCAATACATTACATAAATGAACAATTATTGAATGATACTAATTACAAAACCTCCTTTCTATATATAGGAGCCCATGGGGCCACAATGTAATCCTAGTGGGGCCACAACGTAATCCTAGCAGACCTAACAATAATAATTTAAGGGTACAATAATAACAATATGGGGGTTACAGGGCTACAATAATAACAATAAGGACCCACTTACACTAACAACAATAATGGACTATACTAGTAATATAGGGACCTAACATGACCCTATACTTCAAAAAAGTGTTGTCCTCAATGCTTGAGTAGCTCCATATGCTTCTGTATAAATTCTCATCCTCCCATGTAGAATCTTCAGTGGGTAAGTTCTTCCACTTGACGAGATACTCCAAAATTGATCGATTTTGTAGCTGTAAAGTTCTTGTTTCCGTTACTGCTTTAGGTTCCAATATGATTTTCCTTCCTCATCAAGTTCTGGAAATATTGTTTGAACTGGAAGTTTTTCGCCTATAACCTTCTTTAAGCATGAAACATGGAAAACTGGATGCACTCGCGAAGAAGGAGGAAGCTCCAATTTATATGCCATAGTACCAATATTTTGCAACACCTTGTAAGGACCATACTACTTTGGCGATAATTTATTATCCTTCTTAGCTTTCTTGAGGGATATTTGTTTGTATGGTTGTAGCTGTAAAAATACCCAGTCTCCTGCATCAAAACTTCTCTCGCTGCGATGTTGATCTTGTTTTTGTTTCATTCGATTTGGTGCCGAATTCAGGTTGTCCTTTAAGCATTGGAGAACTTCTTGTTGATGCTCGATGTGATCTTCCACTGATTGAACCTTCGAATTTTCTCTTAAAGATGATGTGAGGGATGGTGGATGATATCCATAGAGTGCTATAAATGGGGTCATTTTTGCTGCAGTATGGAAGGAAGTGTTATACCACCATTCAGCTAGAGGTAACCACTTCACCCATTGTGTTTGTTTATCAGATACAAAACAACGAAGATATCCTTCCAAAAATTTATTTACTATCTCAGTTTGACCATTGGATTGAGGATGATAAGATGAGCTATGAGTTAATTGAGTACCCAAACAAGAAAATAACTCCATCCAAAAATTTCCAATAAAAATGGGATCTACGTAAACTCCCTGATAACCCTTGGGCTTCCATGTAGCTTTTGAATTATGTGTCCATAAATGTAGTAGCAACTGTACTTTCTTTAAATGGATGAGATAATGCACAAAAGTGTGCATACTTCGTAAGTCTATCAACTACCACCATGATGACACAATTTCCTTCGAACTTAGGTAAACCTATGATAAAATCCATTGAAAACTCCTCCCAATGTTGACTTGGAATGGATAAAGGTTGTAGAAGAACTAGGGTCTTAATCGTCTCAACTTTATTCTTCTGGAAAACCAAACATTACGCCACAAACTTTTGAATATCAGATTTAAGGTCATCCCAAAAAAATTCTTTGTTCACCCTGTGGTAAGTTTTTAAAAATCCTTAGTGTCCTCCTAAAGGAGAAGTGTGCAATTCCAAAAGAATATTTAGTTTTAGTTGGGAATTCTTACAAAGATATAAGCGATCTTTGTACTATAAGGAACTATTTTTCCAACTAAATGTATCATATGTACTAGGATCTTGCTGCAACTTTTGAATGAGTGTCCACACTTCTTCATCCTTCTTCCATTCATATCTTACTTCGGTTATCAATACGGACTGGATAATAGAAGTAACCTGTAACAATGCTTCCACCTCTTCATTCTTTCTTGAGAGTGCATACGCAACAACATTAAGCTTTCCTTTTTGTAGATTATTTCAAATACATAGCCATCTTTGTGACCCATTTTCTACTCTTTTTTTCTACTCTTACGAAGATAGTCTTTGTTCCAAAAAGTGTTGAAGACTATCATGATCAGTTTTTACCTTGAAGTGTCTTCCCATTAGGTAAGTTCATCGTTTCTTTAGCGCATGCAGTATTGCTAAAATTTCCTTCTCATAAATAGGTTTCTGTAAATACTTTCCTTTGATTGGACGACTTTCAAAATCAATGGGTCTTATTTCTTGCTTTAAAACAACACCAATTCCATTTCTCGAGGCATCACATTCCACAATAAAGGTTTTTGTGAAGTTTGGCGTAGCTAAGACCGGTGCTAGGTACATTGCCTCTTTAAGATGTTAAAGGCCTTAGTTGCTTCGGGAGTCCATGAAAATGCATATTTCTTCAATAAAGTTGTTAAAGGTGTTTCTATTCTCAAATAATTCTTAAAAAACATGTGACAATACCTTGTTAACCCGAGAAATCCACGCAACTGCTTTATGGTTGTGGGGACTTTCCATTCCCTAATGACTTTAATTTTTTTAGGCTCTACTTTAACACCCTCGTGAGATATAATATGACCCATATATTCCACCTCTTGTACTCAAAAGAAAAGTTTGGATGTTTTTTCATATAATTATTTCTCCTCCAATAGTTTGAGTACCCTATCAACATGTTGAACATGATCCTTCCAAGACCTGCTGTAGATTAGTATATCATCAAAAGATACTAGCAAAAAGTTTCTAAGGAAGGGTTTGAAAATCGAATTCATCAACCCTTGAAATGTAGAAGGTGCGTTAGTAACGCCAAAAGGCAGGACCAAAAATTCATAATGACCCTCATGAGTTTGAAATCTTTTTTTTGGAATATCTTGATCTTCATTCTAATTTGATGATATCTGAATGAAGATCCAACTTGGTAAAATAAATTGCTCCATGTAATTCATCCAATAATTCATCAATCACAGGAATGGGAAATTTATCTTTAATGGTGAGCTTATTGAGCTCCCTCTAATCCAGACACATTCGCCATGATCCATCCTTCTTGTGTACCAATACTACAGGAGCAAAGAAATAACTTTGACTAGGTTGAATCATACCCGCCTCTAACATTTTTGCAATGATACGTTCAATTTCGCTCTTTTGGAAGTAAGGATATCTATAAGGCTTGATGTTTGGAGGAACATTTCTTGGAATCAAATGAATAGCATGATCATGATCACGAATAGGTGGGAGTCCTTTGGGAGTTTCAAACACCTTGGAATGATTGTCAAGACTTGTTGAGTCTGTGAAATAGATGATTTTGATGTTGGAACTTCTAGTGAGCATAATTGTGCAATTACGCCTCATTGTTATTTATTTGGCTTTGTATTGTTAGAGCTTATTATATTTCTTGGCTTCCACTGCAATACCACGTAATTCAACTTCCTTTCCTTCACCGAAAAAAATTTCAAGAAAATTTCTTGAAAATTAAAAGCTACCATCCCCAAAGATTGTAACCATTGTACTCCTAGTACCACATCAACACCTCCCATAGGAATGGAAAGCATTGGACTATTCAATACATATTCCCCCATGGCTAGCTTGATATTATGGAATTTTCCAAAGCAATTGATAGTTCCTCCATTTGCAAACATCATTCGACATTCTAGTGTTGGGTATAGGAAACAATTCAATTCCTTGGCTACCTTACAATGAATAAATTATGGGTGCTACCTAAATCAATCAACACTATTAAATTTTTCTTCTTGATATGTCCTTCTATATTGAGAGTTTGAGGAGTAGTAATTCTTGCCAATGCATTACAAGATATGGTCATATTCATTTCTTCTTCCTCTAGGGCTGGTTCCTAGTGTATATCCCCTTCTTTTGAAGTTTCTTGTTCCTTTTCTTCCCCCTCTTCACAATCTATGTAACATAATTTCTTCTAACACACATATGACCTTTAGTGTATTTTCTATCACAACTGTAGCAAATCCATTTTGCTATTTTTTTCTTCCAATTGTTGTGGTGTCAACCTTGTGGGTTGTGGAAATCTAGGAGTAGAAACACTTCCCTCTTTATAGAAGTGAGTGGTAGGCTTCCTTGTCACCATAATTTTACATTCTATTTTTCTTGCCAACCTAAATGCCTTCTCCAATGAATCAGGTTGCAAAACACGAATTTCATGTTGGATGTTATCCTTTAAAGTACCTATGAAGAGATCAATCTTGTGTTCCTCTGGAATATCAGTTACCCTTATATTCAATTTTTGGAAGTCCTCAATGTGCTCCCCCATTAAACCCTTTTGTTTGAGATTTATCAATTGGCTAAAGAAGGTGTTTCTCTTTGTATCCTCATAATGTGCTATCATTTCCTCCGTAAAAATTGACCAAGTGACAATTTTTTTACGGGAGCAAAGCCATCGATACCATACAAATGTATTTTGTTCTAAATGTAAAGTTGCAATGCATACCTTTTGTGTGTTTTGCATGTTATGGAGATCAAAATATTGCTCCATCTATAGTATCCATGTTACAGGATCCTTTCCATCAAAATTCCTCATATCCATTTTTGGAATATGGTGGTTCTTCCCACCAACATTAGAGTTTATGAAATCATGATTAACATTTATTTTTTTCTCGTCATGAAGTTCTTCTACTATCTTTTCACCATTAGGAAACATTTCTTGTATCAACTTTGTCAAACCTTTGATGTTTGATTTTAGATCATCCATATTAGCTTCCATGCCAGCTTCCATGCCATCCATATTAGCTTCCATGCATTTCTTCAAACCATCCATCTTCTCTTCCACACCTTTCTTCAAAACTTCCATTTCATTTTTTGTTGCTCTTTGCGAGAGTGAAATTTGGTGCACTTGCTCTTGTAATTTTGATAGATCATGTTGCAATTCTTCATCTTCATGAGTCATGGTAGAGCCTTCTGAAGGCTTAATGGGTGTTGAATTATTTTTACAAGGCATATTTTAGAACCGAATACTGATATCTATTCTACAATATTCCCTTGGAATCAATTCAAATTGATTCTTCAAACAAGACTTATGCAATTTGGAAAAACAATACACACCTTTTTCTTGCTTTTGAACAACACGATATTGAAATTTGATTATCTACTGCAAAACTTCAGTATTTTAATTTCGGTATCAATGTAGCTCTCTAAATTATCTTTTGAATGCACAGGTCTGACCTAATTTTGATTCCCTGACCAAGTTGTGTCCAATCTCCCACAATGACCTAATTATGGATTGGTTCAGTAGAGCGAAATTGTACGACTTGCCACGTGTCACTGTTTCGTCCTTCATCTCTAAATTTAATAGCCAAGAAACTGCAGTCCGTGTTCTTGCAACCAATTTTTACGGCACTCCAATCCAATTCCCAGAGAGAGATTTATTGAACTTTTCCCACGATCACCTGTTTGAGATGAAATTCAGGAGCCTAAAAAAGCACTACATTCCACATATCATATCGCCGAAAATGTTGCGAACCAAGCTCTGAATTTTTTTGAAGAATTTCATCAGGAGTTCAGCTTCGCACCATATGAATTTGAGATTCTAAACCTTTTTAGAAAAAACATTATAGCGCAAATTCCACGATGACCTATTTAGGAGCCTGAAAACTAATCTAACTTCTACAGATCATATCTCCGAAAATATTGCAAACCAATATTTGAAATTTTTAGACAATCTTCCTCAGGATTTCGGCTTCGCACCATAGAAATTTCAACTTCTGAAACTTCGTAGAAAAAAACTTATAGTGAAAATTCCACGATGACCTGTTTGGAGCAGCAAAACCCTAGAATCCAAAGCTCTGATACCAAATGTTGTGTAACCAACTCCAAATATAGAAGAAAAGAGATATCAATTCCTTATAAATAAGCCACTTCGAGGGGGAAACCTCCAATACATTACATAAATGAACAATTCTTGGATGATACAATTTACAAAACCTCCTTTCTGTATATAGGAGTCCATGTGGCCATAATGGAATCCTAGTGGGCCACAATGTAATCCTAGCCGACCTAGCAATAATAATTTAAGGGCACAATAATAAAAAAATGGGGGTTACAAGGGTACAATAATAACAATAATGGGGTTACACTAATAAAAATAAGGGACTATACTAGTAATATAGGGACTTAACACAGAAAGTACTAAAGCAAGGAATATGTTATTTTAATGAGGGTTTATTCAGAAAATGATGAGAAATAAGAGATCAGGGGTGTAAAATCATCTGATGGCTGACAAAATGGAGATTCCTTCCTTTTATAAAAAATTAGATCACCTGGCAAGGGTTACATGAGAGTACAATGTATACAAATGCAGATCTGCAGATATGGATCTGAAAAATGCAATTTTACTGTACCAATGAATAAATATGGCTGAAATATACAAGTAACAGAAGATTAATGGAATACAGAACTTTCTGAGAGAATGGTTGGCCCTTTCTCTAAGGAATGAGATCACCAGTAAGGGATCAAACCCTGCAACTGTTGCTCGGGCAAAAATGATGTAATTTCCCCAGTAAATTGCACTGTAATGGATGGGAACTAATTTGGCCACATTCCATGATCTAAAATGATCTCCAGAACCTTTTAAACAGATCTTGCAAAGCAAGGGGAACTCCCTCGTCTGAAAGATAAGCCCAAGAGATGGTGTTGCAAGTCTCCCACTGCACACCCAACAACACAGTGTTTCCTGCTACAGGAATAATGTTGTAGCTAAAGGAGGTGCTTGGCCTCAAGATTGGATGTGGGAAAATGAAGAGCAAAACTCCTCCAAGTGATCTCTTAATGAAGGAGAAAGAATTCCCAAACAGGAATTCCTTGTGCTGATCCAGCACTGCATACCTAGCTAAATAGCTAAAGAATACTCAAGTGTCTAAGCAGACATGAAAATGTAATCCATAAGCTAACCCCAAAGGTCTTATATCTTCCTCCTTATAAATTTTGTGAGCCTCCTCACCTTGGGTCCCACCTATTAGGGTTTCGAACACCATGTGAATCCTTTCCCTCCAAAACTGCGTTGTCTTCTCAAGCAAGTCACACCCTCTTAGGCAGCACTATTGACATGGTCAACTTAATTGAATCAACATGATCCTTTTCCTATTCACACATGGGAGGTGCAAAATATAGTGACCAAGTTATCCCCCTTTTCACACCAAGAGGGATTTTATGTCAATACAAGTTAAATATGGGTCCTTTTCCCATTTATTCATCTTCTAGGTGAAAAAATCAAAATCTAATATTCTTATTAGTTGCATGCTAATTTTAGGAATATTACTATCTTCCCCTCTCAAAGATTGCTTTTCCTCAAGGAAGTGCAAGGATAGACTGCGTTATGTTTCCTCCTCTCCATGTAGCATCCATGTATCATGATCTCCTCCAATCAAAGAGATGTTGTCTCAACAATGAATCCTCGTAGTGCCTCTCCCAAGCAAACAAATTAGCATTTGGTGGACACCCCAAATGGCTATCATCATGCAGAAGTAGCATACTCAAGGAGGAAAATATGTGCTATTTAGAGGTCCTCTCAAGGCATGGAGTATGAAATGCATGGGCAATCCTAATCCCCAAGTGAAACCTCCACCCCCAAGCTATCATCCATATGAAACGAGTCACCCTTCGACATGGCAACTCATGAAGAATCTCCTCCAGCTTTGGCTTCTGAAGTGTAGGTGGGATGAATAAATGAACATTATAGGTAAGAGGGACTATCCCATGCTATCCTCCTCTCCACTTATGATGAGTGTAGAGGGCAGGCTGATCTTGGGCTGCAACATGATTGCCCTCCAATGGCAAGAAGAAGATTGAGTCTCCAAGGACCCTTCCTCCAAAGTCATGAGCCATGCCAACCCAAACCATTCAATACAAGATGAATGGCACATCATCACCATATGGCATCCAAATCATAAAATGGCTAAAGGCTATGTGCAATTTTGGATGACACACATGGTCTCTCTAGTGGATACAGTGCATTCCTTTCAACTGTTGATTCAGAGCATCAAGTGGCAAGTTGTTCTTCAAAGAATTTGTAGCCATGCATGTTAGCCCATCTACTATAGAGTAGTAAGAAGAAATATATACCAGCTGTGTACAATCAAAGCAATACAACACTAGACCAAAGTGGTCATGTAGAGATGGGTTATCAACATTACAAAATTTGGCCCTAAAGTGACGATGAAACCCATAAATAATCTTTCTCTCTTGTGGAGAAATGCACTGTTTACATATGGTGAGAAAATACAAATACTCAATAGAGTAATCAACAAGCACATAAATGTATTTCTTACCATGCACCATGTGTGAGATGAAGGTGAGGTCCATGAGTGATTCCTCCCATGAGAATCTTCTCATAAAAATCTGCCAGAGGAGAGGGTGCATACTCCCTTTAGAACACTCCATCAATAGAAACATGCTCTCAAGTGACAGCGAAGTGGGCCTTAGTAACAAGGCTCTTGTCACTCCATGAATTCTCCCTTTGACATTCCACATGCCAAAGCCATCAACCATCATGCTGCTATGTAAGGAGATCTTCTTCCAACATGGAAACTTCTCATAATCCTCCAATGCTAAAGGGTAGCCTCCTTGCACCATGAATGTGCCTTCCTCCTCTTTGGAAATATCATGAAAAGTATAGGAAAATTTCTGCCCATACTCTCCCAAGAGAAGCCATAGCAATAATGAATCTTTCTGCCCTCTCACACCCCCATCATACAAACCATGAGGTGAAAATATGTTGATTGATTTGAAGAGGATCAAATCAACATGATACACCCAACCTCTAGGCTGCCATATGATGCTAGTGTCTTGCCATTTGTCTTGCACCCTAATACCCTTAGGATAAGGATATGCCTCATGATGGCCAGACTCTATCAATATTAGCTAGCACAACTTTGCTTCTTGTTTCCCTATATCATAGATCTGCAAGTGGCACGCCAACCTCTTGCTGTCCATCCACCTCCATTCATCCAAATGTGGATGCCTCCCATCGTTCCCTCCTTGGGTATCTTCCCAATGAAGACTACCACTCTCCCAAAGCAAGTAATCCTCCTTACACCTCATGGGAAGTTGAGATGTAACCCCTTGTAGATATTTAAGAAAATACCTCTCATCAAACAATCTCTTGAACCCACAAAAATCCAAGTGTGCTGAAGGCCAAACACCAATAGGGAGTGACTCAAAATTCATCATGCCTCCCCCAATCTTGCACCCTAAAAACTTATGTTGCATGAAACTCAATAAGGGTGCAAAGGAATGGATTTTCATCCCATTTTGGATCAATCCTATGTTGCATAGCGTTGTGCAAGCTTGCTGCTCCCCCACAACAATGTGTTTTGATCCTGGGCCATGTGAGGACAAATTTCCAAAGCTTTCCATAATATTTTATGAAATGATCGTAAATGGAAATACATGCATACCTTGGTGAGTCTTGGGAACCTCTTGTAGGGCTGCAAGAGTTACTCTCTTCAATGTGTTGGCTGATCTAACTACTGCTATAGATGGCTGCCCCTCATGATGGTGATAGCGCTAGTACAAGGCTCCTCAAATGGAGAAGAGGTCTCCTCCTCCTCTGATCTTCTACTGCCAAATCTCCTGATTACTTGATGAGTGAAATCAAAAAAATTAGGTACTCTTGCATGAATTCCATGGCTGAACCACCAAGAGCTTGCCTTTCCCTTCAAGTGCAGCGCTGAGATCTCCATAGTCTCTTTCTCCATTACTGGGTGTAGTAGGAAAAATGATTCTAGTTTCATCACCCAAGTCTCTGCTGCACACTTGAGTGATCCATCAAATGTAGAAAACAAAAATATTTTGCCTCTTATCATCCTCTTACTTCATGGTCTCCTTTCTTCTCTAAGTTTCATAAATTGAGGAAAATCTAGGGTCTCTTTGGAAGCCCTAGGTTGGCACTTGTATTCTGCCAAATACCCACTAAGGATCTCACGTTCTAAGTGGTATTTTTGCTCTCCACTTCCTCTATGAGAATAGGAAGTGAATGGATCTTATTATTCCTCTTAAAGCCTTCTAAAGGTCTCACTGCAACTTTCTCCTTCTTGAAACCCTCTTAGAGTTTCATTGCATCTTTCTTCTTCCATCGGTTGAACCTCCTTGGAGAGGCTCTTCTTAGATCTGAAAATGGATAAGATTAATCTCATCCTCTCCATCATTTTTTTCTCCTATTCTTCTTACTTTCTGATTGGATATGAAATCCACAGGCTGAGCCAAGATGGTAGCTATGATACCACTGTAATATCCTAAAATGGGAATTTTCTACAACAAATGGAATATCTTAAGATATTCCAAAGTTGGAGATTCAGAAAATCATGAGAATGATAATGTAGAGAAGTTAATTAGATTTAAAAAAATATCTCACCAGAATATGTAAGAACCTCAGCAAGAATATGGCCTATATCCTCCTTCCCAAGTGGGGAAATGTAGTAACATAGGGCATAAAATAGTTGTCTTCTGAAAATAACGCTATACAAGTGAAAAATGTGACTTTCAACCCTTATAATACATGATATATGACTCACATGCAGAATTATAGGTGAAACAAATAACTTCTAGCTAACATAAAAAGATCTCCCCAAGTCAATGCAGCTCAAATAAGCCCAAACCCCATAGCTTAACTCATGCAGAAAGTAATGAAGCAAGGACTGCATTTTTTTAATGAGGGTTTATGTAGCAAATGATGAGAAATAATATTTCAAGGTGTACAATCATTCGATGGCAGAGAAAATGGAGATTCCTTCCTTTTTATACAAAATAAGATCACTCGGCAAGGGTTACATGAGAGTACAATGTATAAAAATGTAGATCTGTAGATATGGATTTCAAAAGCATAGTTTTACTATAGCACTAAATAAATATGACTGAAATATACAAGTGATAGAAGAGGAATGGAATACAGAAATTTTCGAGAGAAGGGTTGGCCCTTTCTCCAAGGAATGAGCTCACCAATAAGGGGTCAAACCCTGCAACTGCTGCTCTGGAAAAAATGGCGCAGTTTCCCTAGTAAATTGTGATGTAATGGATGGGAACTAAGTTGGCCACATGCCAAGATCTGAAATGAGCTGCAAAACCTCTTAAACAGATCTTGCAAAGCAAGGGGAACTCCCTCCTCTGAAAAATAAGCCCAAGAGCTGGTGTTGCAAGTCTCCCAATGCACACCCAGCAACACAGTGTTTCCTATTGCAGGAATAACACTGTAGCTAAAGGAGGTGATTGGCCTCAAGCTCGGATGTGGGAAAATGAAGAGCAGAACTCCTCCAAGTGATCTCTCAATGAAGGAGAAGGAATTCCCAAGCAGGAATACCTTGTGCTGATCTAGCACTGCATACCCATCTAAATAGCTGAAGTATGCTCAAGTGTCTAAGCAGACATGAAAATTTAATCCATAAGCTAACCCAAAAATTTTGTTATCTTCCTCCTTATAAATTTTGTGAGCCTCCTCACCTTGGGTCCCACCTATTAAGGTTTCCAACACCATGTGAATCCTTTCCCTCCAAAACTGTGTTGTCTTCTCAAGCAAGCCACACCCTATTATGCAGCGCTGTTGACTTGGTCAACTTGATTGAATCAACATGATCCTTTTCCTGTTCAAACATGTGAGGTGCAAAATCCAGCCACCAAGTTATCCCCCTTTTCACACCAAGAGGGATTTTATGTCAATACAAGTTAAATATGGGTCATTTTCCCATTTATTCATCTTCTAGGTGCAAAAATCATAATCTAATATTCCTATTAGCTGCATGCTAATTTTAGGAATATTATAGTCCAAGTAAGTCATCTTAAAGTTTTTGGTTCTATTGCCTACACTTGGATTCTAGCTAAGAAGATAGCCAAATTAGATTCAAAGAGAAAAACTAATGATTATAGGGTACAACAACACTATAATGTTTATAGGTTGATTGATATTAACACTGATAGGGTAAGATTCAATAGTGAAGTTGTTGTTGATGAGGAGGTTGGACCTTTCCAAACTTCTCCTAAGTTTTGAATTACTTAGAAGCTGGAAGGGGTTGAGGATTTAGGTGTCAAACTTCAGGTAGTTTCATTGAAGGGGGGTGGAAGGTTTTCAGCATGATGAGTCTCCTAGAATAGTAATTTATGATCTAGATATAGGTGGTCGAGGTCATGGTGACAATACTAACTTCGATGATGAATATCACAAGAAGAGACCCAAGTAATGGCACAACACCATTAGATATGTTTGAGTAAGAAAAATGATCGAGGGATTATTATTGAGTGGAAAGAGAAAACAGAGAACATAGTCAACTTTTCTCTCATGGTCAATATTGAGGAAATCTATGAGTCAAGATGTTTGAGAAACCACAAGGGAGATAGAATTGGGAAAAATCCATAGTAATCAAATATGAGAGTTTGATGAAAAATCAGACTTGTGGTCTCACATCACTTCCATTATGGAAGAAACCTATTCACTGCAAAGGGATGTAAAATATCAAGTATAAGGAAAATGGTACATTTGACAAGTACAAAGTATATTTGGTTTCATAAGGGTTTTCTTAGCAATAGGGCATTGAATATGAGGACACCTTTTCTCCTACAACAAATATGAGCACCATCCAACTTGTTCTAGCCATGCTAGCACAATTTGGTTGGAAGGCCCATTGTATGGACATGAAAAGTGCCTTTCTTAATGGAGATTTTCAAGAAGAAGTCTGCATGTATCAACCATACTTTTTTTAGGTTTCAGGGAAGGAGCATCTAGTCTGCAAACTGAAGAAGGCTCTATATGGTTTGAAATAGGCACATAAGGCATGGTATATCAAGATTGATAGGTATTTGGATAAATAGGGGTTCCAGTGGAGTGTTTCAGATTCCAACATGTGTGTGAAAAGAGTTGGTAATGATATCATATTTCTGTTCATACATGTAGATGATATCATTATCATACGTAGTGAGGAAAGTTAAATAACACATCAAATCCAATATCAGATTTTTTTTGACTTGATAGATCTAGGCATCCCACACTACTGTCTGATTGTATAAGTTTGGAAAATAGGTAAAAACATCTTTCATCACAAAAAAATATGCCAGGAGTTTGTTGGACAAGTTTAGAATGACATATTGCAGAGTCTTGTCTACACCTATGGAGAAAAGGTTTGAAAATTTCAACCAAAACTGACTCTAAGGTAGTCAATGAGTCAATGTACATGAATCTAGTTGGTAACCTGATCTATCTTAGAATCCCTAGACTTGATTTGATCTTCATTGTGAGCTTCATTTATAGATTCCTGATAATGCCAATGGTAGAGCACTAGACAACAATAAAGTGAGTGCAGAAATATGTGAAAGGGACACTTGACTTAGGCATTTTCTACAACAGAAGCAAAGACCCTAGCCTGTGTGGTTATACAGATTCAGATTGGGAAGGTTCTCTTAATAATAGAAAATCCACTTTTGGATATGTTGTTAGCCTAGGCATAGGTGCAGTGACATGGACCAGGAAGAAGAAGCATGCACAAGCTGGGAGCCCTTTTTTCAATAGAAGACAAATACGAAGGAGTACTGAAAGAAGCATGCTAGGTAGTTTGGCTCAAGAGGATGCATTGAAATGCAACAAACATAGCCAACACCCCTGTGATGTCAGAACCAAGGCTTGATTAAAGTTTCCAAGCATCTAGTCTTTCATGAGCATACTGAACATGTTGAGGTATATTACCAGTTTATCACATAGCTTGCATAAGACAGGTCTATCAAATTGTAGTGTTGTCCTATGAAGAATAAAACTACAGAAATTGTCACCAAGGGTTTGGGCCCTGAAAAATATGTAAAATTCTGGGATAATGTTGGTGTAGTTAGTAGATTGACCATTAAGGGAGGGTATTAAAGTAAATATTAGTTCAATGTTCAATAATGGTCAATTAGGTACTAGATTTAGGCACTAATAAAGTCAGATGGACTTTAGTTTATTTTATGTGTTTGATGTCTTATTTCACTATAGTATGTATTTCGGTCTATCTCGCATTCATAAAGTGGATTGAATCAAATTTATTGTAACCTATATAAGAAATATTTTTCTTTCTCACTATTAACTTAAAGGAACATGATAACAATGAAAAGAGGGGTTTTGTAGTTGCAAGACACAATATTGTTTTTGCAAAGTGGAAGGCACATGAAAAAAAAACCCTTTATCCTTCCTTTCCTCAGGTACAAGAAACCCATAATATTTTCTCACAAATTTTTTATATTTTTCTTCAATGACCGTAATGACTCACTTCACTTAGTTTGAAAAAATAGAGTGAAATAGACCATTCACAACATTGTGAGAAAGGTCTTACTCATAGTAAATGTGATGGCCCCAACTCCAAACCCTATGAACAATCTTCCCTAGTATAAAAATAAAGAATCCTACAACATTAACAAGATCAAATAAAAAATTGGCTTCCAATTTAGAATCCAAAAGAACCATAAACTATTTAATTTCCTGATAATACCCTTCTCTAAGGTAGTTTAACTTTCCTTTACAAAAAAAATGGCAAGCTACCCAATAATATTTGGAATGGCAGCCACTAATAATGCCTGCATACAAACATAGAAGAGATTAATCCTACCAAACTAAATCAAAATAATGAAATCCCTAGGGAAAAAAAAAATCTTATTAAGACCACATAAATGAGGGGACTACATGGATTTTCCCCATAACGAGCTGATATCTATTTGAAATAAATATTTATAATATCAAAAACAAAAAATAGTGATTAAGCTAAATCCAAGTCTTCTTGAGAAATGATAGGGTTGGAAATTGATATACATAGTATTAACAGCACTTACGCCTTTCCGTCCAATGTAATCAACAACATGTCCACTAACCATTACACCCACAGTGGCTCCCACATTTGATAAGGATCCAAATAAAGAGAACTGACATAGAATTCAAGATGTTTTAGGTCACAATGGGCCTTTTTGTAGTCTCATTCAGAAATATTAATCACTTTAACCTTAGTAGGAAACAATTGAATTTTTTTGTGGTAGCATTTAGAAATTATGGACTTGATTGCATTCGACAATAGTAAATGCACCAAAATTTATATTAAATAGGTCCATGAATTTATTAAGAGATGTATGATCGTCTGTCTAATTATCCTAAAATTATGACTAAAAACATG
Organism: Pinus albicaulis; assembly: GCA_034641835.2. Lineage (NCBI taxonomy): Eukaryota > Viridiplantae > Streptophyta > Pinopsida > Pinales > Pinaceae > Pinus > Pinus albicaulis. The sequence goes on from CM076570.1 coordinate 768,449,752, forward strand.
CCCTTAAAAATCATCTAACAGTGAAAACATACCTGAGACAAGGTTAAATCAAGATCATCAATGATCCCATTTTGAGTAGGCGATGAATATTCAACCTATTACAACATTACTTTGCCAGAATCATGAGAAATTTAATCAACCCTTCCCTATTTTGAAGACTGAAAGGTATTCAAGAAAAAGATTGACAAGAAAAATAAGAAATAAGAAAAATAACTTACACAGAATCCAAACTCTATAAGCCCCAAGGAAACAATATATGTACAAAGTTTTGCAACAAGAGAACTCCCTAGAAGGAGTGAACATATGCAGTTTTTGCCCCTTTACCACTAGGATGACTAGATTTTGATCTGCTACGCCGACTACTTATTTTTTCTAAAAGATGCTTCTTCACATATCTACTGCTAGCCTTGTTTCCTGTCACCAAATCATTTTTGTGTGCCATCTGGTTCTCAAGGGTAAATGTCCCAAAGAAAAAATTTCTTGCAAATTTAATGCCAAATTACTAAACTTCTCTTGAAAAATCAGCCCATGAAAACCTTTAATAGTAGCACATGATGATGATAGACATCAATGCTAGTAGAGAAATCTCATAGTTAGGAGAACAGACAATGATAATTCAACAATACTATGATGTACATGATTATGGTTTTGAAAAATATTGTAGCAATCAAGCAACAAATAATAATTTAGGCTAATTCATCAATACATGGAAAAAATGCATTTACAATTTTGTCCAATAGATGCAAACATATATTTTCTGGAATGATGTGACAGAAGCCTAGAATAGAAAGAACACCAACGACGATATCAATGTAACCTATATGGAGCATATTGCAAAATTCAATACGCTAGGTCCCAATAAATTAATTTTCTTTTGAGAGAAAAAAATTTATTCAGATGCTCGTTGTACAATGTCAACTTTCTGCAAACGATATTTTTCTGGAACAATTTGAGAGAAACCTAGAAGAAAAAATATACCAACACAATATCATTCCAGAAATGCAACATATTACAGAATTCATTCTATTAGAGCCCAATAAATTATTTGTCCCTTATCAACACAAAAACATACTCAAATGACCACCCTACATAACAATGCATATCCAATTGCAAATTCACAACCAATGGTATATTTGAAGCATGCCAATGAAACCAAATCCCCAATCTTACAATTTGAAACATGACAATCAAATCAAACACCCAACAAAATACGACTGTTAGGCAACCGCCATTCTCATGGATGGGAGGAATGATCAATATCCAATGGGTTCAAAGTCAATTCAAAATAAGATACTTATGCATAGGCTGAGGAACCATATCCATATGCACTAACAATGATTTGATTCAATGGTAGTTCCATCCATATGCAGAAATAGTGGCTGCTCTCAACATTGAATTTTTTCTACAACCACAATCAACTTAGTTTTGAAAATCCATTAGATTCCACTTGAAAGAATTCAAAAAAACTTCCAAATAAGATGAAGAGCATAGCTTACAAAGGGTAGATTCAAAGACAAAATGAATCATATTTTGATGACCTCATACAATAACAAAATGGAAACAAAAACTCACAAAATCAAGAAAACCCAAACAAGAACCAAGAAAGAAGCATTAAAAAAAATGCAATACTATTTTACCTCTTCCAATAGATACACAAAATAGGCATTCTACTTATATGAGAAGATATACTCAATTCAACCAAACTAGCAAACACTATCACAGATGGAGATATAAATTCCGCATTGTGGGATTCTCCTCTATTAAATATCATAGACAAATTTAACAGATTTAAAGAATTTCCAAAACTCACAATTCCAGTCTGTCTTTCCTTATAACTGCAATTTCAGATAACCAAAACTTCAGATAAGGTGAACACGTCATACTAGCAAGGCTGGGGTTGATTATGTGGTTTTTTCTCTCATAGAAGACCTTAAATGGCTAAGAAAAACCCAAGAGCATGCATCCAAAACCTATGTATGCATAAAGTGCTCCTTGTACAAATCCATCATAGTTCTAAGGCCCATTGGAGGATAATTAATGTACTCTACCTATAAATGTCATATACAATAGTGCTATTCAAGTCCTTCTTATATGCTAAGAGGTAATGGAATAGGAAAAAGTTATAGGGACTAATAATGGAATAATACAATCAAGGTAACTAGTACAAAAGAAGTTTCAAGATTATAAATCATAATATTCAGTTTGTCAAAAAAAGGAATTTGTCAAGAAGGGAATGTATCTCATAATGGAACTAGCGTTTAAAATGTGAATCAATTATTTCTACTCTGTATCAATTCATTGGTCTATGATTGTTATCCTACAGTTCTTTCAAATAGCTAAATTATTTTGGAAAATTCTCCTGATATAGACAGATTTTGTGTAGAGATGCTATTTCATTTTTTATAAGTCATTGTGGCATGAAAATAATTGAGGATCAAATGGTTGAACCTTGTATATAAACATGATGGATAAATTATTACTCCATTTTAACTTATTGCCTGATTTGTTGTTTAGGTTGTACTGTTTGTGTACTCAACATTACCACCAAGGATTCTGAATGAGAGTGAAACTAGCTTGGACCAACCAGGCCATAGTGAGACCACACGTAGCTAAACATACATAGCTAAGAAACATGGATTTACATTTGAGGCCTTAGCTTTGCCTGCTAAATGTCTAAAAAACATTGGCATGGAAATCTTCTTTGTTTTTTGCAAACTCCTTACAACAAAAATAGTTGAATTTTAGGTCTATCTTTATAGAAACAATTATAGCTTAATGTTAAACCTGACTATATAATATTCAAGGGAGATTTCAACTCATTGTTGGTATAGATTAAATTCTTGGGATTGAATTCAACAGGACATGCAGGCAATTGATAGTAGAAAAGCATTAGAGTAGAAGCCACTAGCTGGAGAGAGCGATAAGTTATTTCCTAGGATTGTTTGTTGGGCTCGTGTTGTGATGCGTTCGCTTGGGGTATTGATTTCTGGATTGACCTGTGAATAGTATTCATGGAATTAGTTTTTATTTTATTTTCTAAAATGGAACTCTTGGGAAATATAATAGTCAAGAACTTGAAAAAATCCATCTTTGAATGTAGGCCTAGCCATGAAATCTTTCACCCTAATATTCTTAAAGATCCACTAGGGAATTTTTTATGCTAGCAATGCAATGTATTTTCTTCACTAACCATCCAGTAATTTGTCTGCTACAAATATCTCTATGTGCCTATATCCATGACAATATTTCAATCCATCAAAATTGACATTTCAGATGCCTAAAAGAATATAAAAGGGATTAGAACTTGTAGTAAAAAATGTTACCATGCTATCATAAATATTTAATTGATTATTTAATCAGTTTCTTCATTCATCATGGCCCTCTCAATCCCATGCCATTAGAATGGGGTACCTCATATGATATATCCAGCCTTGCAAATATGGGCGAATAGTAAATCTTTCCAGTGAAAGTGGTTTAGCAATCAAAATTCTTCAAGTTTGTTTATGTTCAAGGGTTTTCACTCTAATATGCAGCAAGGAGGAAGAAATATGTGCCTGCTCCTTGTGAAATTTTCTCTATCCCAAGGACTCATTTTTAGAGATTCAATTCCATGACAAGTTGAAGTGAATATCTCCATAAGTGATTTCTATTTTTACTTTTTTTAAGTTGTGACGAATAAATGATTGACTGTGTTCATTCTTGGTAGTTCTAAATGTTGCTTCTCATGAAAAAAAGATTGCATGAACCATGCTTAGTGCAGAGTCTTCATTATTATCATGAACAAACAACTTTTGATTTTAGACATAAACATAATTACTTCAGGATGAATATTAGCTAGCTACTCTTTCAGAGCATCAACCTTCTCAGGCCACAAAGGCAGTATTGTTATTGTATTTGGAAGATCACAACCATACACTTCTTGGAGGTCTTTAATGCTCGGCTTTTCATCTATCCACTCTGGAACGATATATTCAATTTTTGTTCCAGGCGAAGGCATCTCATTAAACCTTATCTTATATCCATTGCTAGACATGTAAGACTATTTTGTTATCAAGAAAGCATTCTTAAACCCAATCCCTGAACATATAGAAAGGCATAACACATATCATCCCAATAGCCATGGCCCATATCTCTTAAACCCAGTCTCTGCATATTTTGGAAATATGAAACAAATTTTATCAACATTCAAGGCTAGAAAACGTTCCCAATCACCACAATTTTATTTTTTTTATCATAACATACTTAAGCTATACAACTATGACCCAAAGTTTTCATAGTCAGTCTCTACAAATTTAGAAATGTATAGTGAATTTTATCTAAACAGTCAGGACTAGAAAGTATTCCCCCTCATCCCAATTCTATTTTCTCGTGTACATATTTCATCTAAACAACCATGACTGAAAGCTCTTAAACCCAAAGTATGCAAATTGAAAAATACATTACAAATTTTATCTAAATATCTAGGGCTAGGAAAAGATCCCAATCACATGAACTTTAGTATATTCTCATTAAATATTTGATCTAAATGGACATATAGCCCAAAGCTATTAAAGAGAAACTTCAAAATTGAGAGATGCTCTACAAATTCTACCTAAACAGTTTGTTCTAGAAAAAAAATTCCCAATTTCCCCCATTCCATCCTGTTTCCAAAAAATATTTCATCTAAACACCATGACCAAAATCTCCTAAACCCAAATTCCATAAATTTAAAAATGCACACCAAATTCTATCTAAAAATACAGGGCTACAAAAGGCTCCTAATCACCACAATTATATTATGTTTTTATACCATATTTCATCTAAACATCCATGAGCCAAAGTTGTTAAAGAAAAACTCTTCAAATTCAAATACCTAGTGCAAATTTCATCTTAACAGAAAGGGCTACAAAGAACTCCCAATCACCCTAATTTATATTGTTTTCATAACATGTTGCATATGAGCTGCCATTCCCCAAAGTTTTTAAACTCAATATCTGCAAATTTAGAATTAGATATTACATTTTATCTAAATAATAGATAGTCAAGGATTGAAAAACCTCCCTATCACCCCAATTTCATTTTGTTTTACGAGTGCAGGTTTTAAGAAATGAATACATTTCTTGCCAATGTAGCCTCCTTGTCTTCTGCCATTTTTGGTAGATCATCCAACGCTGCAGAGAGATTACATGTTGCGGTTGGTGAATCCCAATTCATTGTTAAAGACCAGCAAAGTAGCAGAGGCACCCACACCTGTGACATCTCAGGTTGTAATCACAAAAGGGCTTAAAATGAGCATAAATTCATTATAACTGTATCAATTCACTGGTTGGTGATATTTATCCCACGGTTTTTACAAATCGCTAAAAAATGTTGAGAAATTCGCATTTATTTTGGCTTAGCATCAAATTTTTAATTCTGGGCATGGTAGACATGCTGCAAGATGGCTTTTTTTTTTTAGGAATCACTCATGAATATAGGAGAATCAATAAAATCTTCAACATATTATCACCCATGCCTTCGGCTTTGTATTCCTCCATGGAATCTTGAACATACAAACTCTTGAGTGCCTCGTTGCATTGGTCTAGAAAAGTTTTGAAGTGGTCAATTCCTTCTGTAAAATGAATTCACCACGATTGAAGGCACCAAGAATCAAATTTATTTAGCTCAACTGACAAATTCCTTTTGTAAAATGAAATCACAATGATTGGAGGCACCCAGAATCTAATTTCTTGAGTTTAACCAAGTGTATCAAATCAAAGTTGGGATAGCATGGACGAACCCTTCCTCCTCCTTCGTTGGACAAACCCTACAATGTGAGGGAAATAGACGAGGGAAACAAAAAAATTTCATGTTCGAAAAACAAAAATCCCATGAACTAGTTTTACTCAAAAGCTAAGGAAAATGGGTTTTGAGAGAGATTGTTGAACACAAACTCTACAAGGATTGTTCACGAAGGAAAATTTGTTTCCTACTAACTTTTTTATTATGGTATGGTGGTGTAAAATCTTCATTAAGTAATGGGTTGAAATGGGGTTTGAAAAGATGAGAATTCAAAGGACTAAATGGCTATGAAGGACACAAAAGCTAAAAATCAAGTTTAATAAGTTTTGAGGAAGTAGAGATAACTAATGAGTGGTGGTTGAAATTGATGTGAGCAAATGAAGTAGGCAATGAGGAATTGCAAAAGTAGATTAACTAGGAAGAGAGTAGTGAAGTGATGATGAGAGAGTTGGAGAATTTCAATGGGAAAGGTGAGTTGGTGAGTGGATGGTTGTGAAACAAAGGGTTGATGATAAAATATAGCTCAATAAAAAGTGGTAGTCAATGCACCTCAATGAGGTCTAATGAACACACTAGAGTGAGGTTATGAGAGATATGAGATTACAATGTAACAGGTTGGATGCAATGTAGGATGAGATTACAAATGAGAAAGAATGAAATGAACTAATGGGAAACCATATCCTAAGGCCAACAGAGGATGAGAACCTAGTAGTGGGCATGGCACTAGACAATAGAAAATTTGGCCTTATACCAACACCACCCCTTATTCTTCTTAAATAAAAATAGGAAACACTACACTAGCATGTTAATAATGGTTCAAGTCCACCGCGTAGTCAGCTTACTTATGGAGGAAAAATAACAATTAGAGGAAGTAGTCTTAACAATAGTACAAGTTTGAATATTAACAGTAGCACACTTGGGAGTTTTAGTTTTTTAGAGCAAAAAAGCAAGAGTTTCATGAATTTTAGTACCTATGATTCTTTTAATTATAACCTAGGAGCATGTAAGAGAAATAATATTAGAGTGATGTACTATTTAAAAAATTTAGTCATATGTAAATGCTTTGGAGAAAAAAATAATGATCCACATACCTTGATATAAAAAAAACCTTTAAAATTTCACTTTTGAAATCCCTTATGTAGTTACCTCATGTCATTCAGGTATATATCACAATTAATTATGTAATTAATCATGCAATCATATTTTTCATTCTCTTAAAGGAACTCTTTCTAGACATGCACCCCATCAAAGCATAAATCATCCTAACATATACATTTGAAGTAATATAAATCATCCTATGACTATCCTCGAAATAATTTTCACCCATAGCCTTGGTGATGGTGTAAGGCTCATATAAAAATGGTATGAGCTTCTTCTGGGAGTTTGTCAATTACTCTTTATGCAATTCCAACCATAACTCCTCACCAACCTAAAACTTATGTGGCATAAACCATATCAAGAGACATAGTTCATGTATGCCTTTTGTCTATGGTTTTTGGAACCTTAGTGATGCTCTAAGAAGGATTGTTGAAGGATTTATTGTGATCAAGGCCAAAGGAGAAGTTGGTTCTTTGAATGTATTAAAGCAGTAGGACATGCAAGGTCTTCATTCGGTAATATATGTAAGTTGCACAGCTTGGATGATGACATATCTCTACCTTCGTTAAGCAAATTTTTTCTCCCTCTAAGCTTGGGAGGCAAACCCAAACATTGTAAAGGTTGCATGTTGTAAGTTTTGCAACAAGAGGTATTCCTACACATGCTAATGTTGCCTTGGTGGTGCATGCTGAAGAGTGTTAGGGAGTGCCAGGGAATCACAAAGGAGAACTAGGTGAAAATGTATTGAAAGGAACAAATAAGATTGTATGCCAAGGAGTGTCAACGAATTCTAGGTGTCTCAAGGACAAAGTGTGTTAGGAGAAGGTCATAATAGGACTTGTATGAGGGAATCCTATGGTTACAATAAGGGGCTGGTCAAATAAAATTCATATAAAGGGAGACTTTGGGTTGGGCACAGCATTGTTTTTCCAACGACTTGGATGGGTTCCCAAGTCACAATAAAATTAAGGCTATCTATGTGGGCATGAAAACTAGGGATTTCTAATGTGTGCCAAAGAATGCCAAGAAATACTAAGACATGCTAGAAAATTCCAAGGCATGTTAGGCATGCCAAGACAAGGAAACTCTTAAGGCATCCCAAGATATGCTAGGTGCTAAGGTGTGGTGCGAACACATGCTAGGGAGTGTTAGGTCCAAGTGCTAGGGAAACACAAGGGAAAAATTGTTTCAAATTCTTGGAAATGAATTGTTAACGAGTTTTGGGTGTGATAAGGAGGGAGTGAAAAGGTATGTTATGTAGTTTCAAGGCATGCTAGAGTCTTAGGGAAGCATACCAAGATGTGTCAAGTGCTAAGCTATGCCAATGCATGCTAAGGAGTGTTAGGGAGTAATAGGAAAAAACAAGGGAGCACTAGGTTAAAATTCATGGAAATGATTGAATAAGAGTGTGTGAAAGGGAGTGCCAGTGAGTTCTAGTTGTTCTAAGGAGAGAGTGGAAAGGTGTTCTAGGTAGTGCTAAGTCATTATAGAGTGCCAGGGTGGCATGCAACCAAGATGTGTTAGGTGCTAGGGTGTGCCAACATGTGCTAGGAAGTGTTAGGGAGTGCCAAGGCATGCTAAGGAATGAAAAGGTGTGCTAGCGCATGGTAGACAATGTCAATGCATGTTGATGATTTTTAGGGAGTTCTAGGGAAGACAATGGAGAATTAGGTCAAAATTCTTGGTAATGAAAGAATAAGAGTGTGTGCCAAGGAGTTTCAATGAATTCCAAGTGCCCCAAGGATGAACTGTTTTAGGACAAGTTCATAATAATAATTGCAAAAGGGTATTCTATGGTTTTGATAAGGTGTGGAAAGATTAATTTCAGATAAAGGGATACTTTGGGTTAGGCACAACATTTTTTTGCTAATGACTTGATTGGGTTCCCAAGTTGCAAAAAAAAGTAAGTTTATCTATGAGGGTGTGACAACTAGGGAGTGCCAAGGTGTTCCAGGGAATGTAAGGTTCCTAGGTAAGGGTAATTGTGAGGGAACGAGTGCCAAGTCATGCTTGGTAATGCTCATATGTTACATATATTATGAAGGCATGTCAAACATGCTAAGATGTTCCATGTGTTAAGGCATGCCAATATGTGCAAGGGTGTGAAAATGCCTATTAGTGACAATCAAGGAAACAAATGGAGAAACAATTTGAAATACAAAGAGATGAACACATAAGAGGGTTAATAAGTCATCAATTTACCTTTTTCTTAGGGGGAATTCTAGGCACACCAACACTAGGTTTGAATAGGTGCGAAGTGTTAGTGCATTCTACGTGCCAAATATTCTTCTATTTCTTATCATCTATTTTCTAATAATCGATATCAAATAGCTTAAATATTAAACCATCCCAAAACATACCAAGTCATCTCATGAATGCATGTCAGACATGCTAAGACTTTCCAAGTGCTAACATGTGCCAAGTGCCTATGTGTGTTAGGGAGTTTTATGCATGTTATGAAGTCACAGGGCATGTCAAAAAGTGCTAAGTAGAGAGTGCCAATGCATGTTGAGGAGTGTTAAGGAGTACTAGGACAACAAAATGGAGCACTAGGTAAAAATACATGGAAGTGAATGAATATGAGGGTGTGTAGGGAGTGGAGCTGAGTGATAGTTGTCACGCTAAGAAGGGAGTGAGAAGGTATTCTAAGAATTCACACACCTTATTGACCAGTCAATTCTTACCATTCTCACACCATAACAAAAAACCATAAAAATGTTATTATTAAAAACTATTATGTAGTTTTCTAATGTCATTCAAGTAGAATCTCTCAATTACTTATGTCAGTAATGGTGAGATCATTTTTTTATTCTCTTAAAGGAACTCTTTCTAGACATGCACCCCATCAAACATAAATCATCAAGTCAAAAAGAATGGAAATGAATGAATAAGAGGGTTTGTTGGGGGTGTTAGCAAGTGTTAGGCATGGCAAGGGGGGAGTGACAAGGGATACTAGGGACTGCTATGGCATTTCAAGAAGTTCCAGAGTGTGATAATATGTGCTAGATAGTGGCAAGGCATGCCAAGCATGACAAGACATGCCATGTGTTAAGGAGGGAGTGTTAGCAAGTTATAGGTGTGCTAAGGAGGGAGTGACAAGGTATGTTATGCAATTCGAAGGCGTGATAGAGTGCTAGGAAAGAATTCCAATTTGTGCCAAGTTCCAAGGTGTGCCAATGTGTGCCAAGGAATGTTAGGGAGTGCTAGAGAAACACAAGGTAGCACTATGTCACAATGCATTGAAATGAATGAATAATAGTGTGTGCCAAAGATTTTCAACGAGCTCCATGTGTGATAAGGAGGAGTGACAAGGCATGCTTGGTAGTGATAAGGAATGATAGAGTGCTAGGGTAGGATGCAACCAGGATGTGCGAACACATGAAAGGAAGTGTTAACTAGGAATGCCAGGGAAACACAATGGAACACTACGTCAAAATGCATGGAAATGAAGAAATAAGAGTTTGGGATTGGAAGTGTCAGTGCCTTCTAGGTGTGCTAAGGAGGGATTGACAACGTATGCTAGGCAGTGTTAAGGCATGCTAGAGACCAGGGCGACATGCCAAGATGTCCTAGGTGTTAGGGTGTACCAACACGTCCCAAGAAGTGTTAAGGAATAATATGGAAACACAAGGGAGCACTTGGTAAAAATGCATGAAAATGAATGAATATGAGCTTGTGACTGGGATTTTCAATGAGTTCTAGGTGTGCTAAGGAGAGAGTGAAAATTTATGCTAGGTAGTTCTAATGAATGCTAGAGTGCTAGGGTGGCATGCCAAGATGTGCCAGGTGTTAGGGCCTGCCAATGCATGCTAGGGAGTGTTAGGGAGTGTCAGGTAAACAAAAGGAAGCACTAGATCAAAATGCATGGAAATGAATGAATAAGAGTGTGTGATATGGAGTGTCAATGAGTTCTAGGTGTGTTGAGGAGGGAGTGACAAGGTTATATGCTAGGCAATGCCAAGGTATGTTAAACTACCAAGGTGTGTCAGGAAGTGCTACGGTGTGTTAGGGAATGTAAAATTATGTCAAGGAATGTAGGGGGTGCTAACACATGCCACATAAATCCAAGGCATTTAATACATGTTAGGTGTTATGGCATGTCAAGATGTAAAATATGTTTCTTACTTGTTTTATGACCACAGTTGTATGTGATGAGCCTTGTCTTGGTAACTTGTTAAGTGGGATCAATTGAGATTATACATGAGTAGTCTAATATGAGTTACATGTAGTTCTTAGGTGAAAAAGGCATATGTTTAATTTCCACGACACATGAGAATTTGGGTTTTCTCTTAGAATCTTTGATGCAAACACACTCAAGTGCCACAATACATCAAATTTTCACAATGAAATGTACACACATTAGGGACTCAATTAGTGCACATGAAAATTTTTAAATTTTTCAAACCTTTCTTCGTTAAATTAGAAATTGTAATAGAATAGGATAGAGCTCTCATTCTAGGGATGATGGCCCTTTACAATCACACTGATACAAGGAATAAAACTAGGGCTTGGTGTTAGTCCTTTTACAACCAATATAACTTGAACAAGACAACACTTGACCTAGTTTTTGATGGTGGACACACATAGCCCTTTCAATCCACATGTATTGAACACATATGGTAGGTCCTCTTTCCTCCCATTATGAAACTCTTCAATATGCCTCTATCAATGAATTAAACTCCTTTATGTTACTGAACTCAGCTCAAAAAAAAAATTCCCTCTATCTACCTATTTTTTCCTTTAAGGTCTGCAACACTTAAAATTTTTCGATTAGTTGTTCACAACTCTGTTGTGAACGACTCTTTGGTCTGCCCACTTTTTCCATACTGCTGCTCTAAGATGACAAGTCTAGGGAGATGGAGGTTTCCCTTCTTCTCAATGACACAATACTCTACAATACAGTGAACTAGGGCTAGCTGGCTAGCCCACTTGACTACTACTTTAGTCCTTCAAATTATGCACGTCCTTAGGCCTAATACACCTAACCTTCTACCAGTCTTGTTTTCCTTCACAAGTATAGGACTTAGAGATATTCTTTGATAGTCACCTAACAACCCTTCAATTGTATTTGGACTACCATCAATTTTCCCAACAACAATAATTTTTTTTACTGAGCTAGTGCCCACAATAGTGCCCTCATCTAGGGCTCTTCAAATATGCCACCCAATAGTGGTTTGATTCATCTCAAAATCACTATTCTTGTGTATTGATTTTTTGTTTTCCAATCTATGAACAAACATGAACTACTCATCTTATCATCCTACTAATAATTTGTGGATTTCTGAACTAGGGTCACAAATAATTCTTTAACAGTCCATTCACTAACTGTTTATAGGCTCCTTTAGATCGCTTTCCAAAACTCTATGGAAAGTCCAACAATATAAACTCCTCTTCATGTCAATCCATTCCTCATATGGCACATTTATTCTGCTCCACCTTCTACTCAAGTTCCACCTTCCTTTGGATTTTCTATCTCCGCACATACTTCTGCAAACCATCTTCCAAATTTGTGGTATATATTACAGAGATAAACCTCTCTCTAAGGGTCAAAACCCCTCTTCTATGCAGATTTGTCATAGTATTAATGACATAACTTATGGATTGAACATGCTAGGAAACCTCCCTGAATAGGGAATTATACTTCTATTCTAATTTCATTAGAGCAAACCATAGCCACCCATAGCAAAAATGAAAACTCTTTCCTCCATTAGAGACTCGGCCTAACTCATATGGATCCATAGATTCTGGTCATTTCTTCGACTGAATCTTGACCTGAACATTATATCTCTATGACCTTCAAACTACGGTTACTTCAGTGAATATTACATCTATGACTACTTCTGTTCTGGCCCTAAATTCTAGTGCATACCCTCCTGCATTTGTGTTGGTATTTATCATAGACTTCAAAACCTAGTAACCAACACAAGGTAGGGTCTCAGCCCTCACTACTATTTCAAAATTTCATGCAGACTTCACACAGAAACACCACTAAAATCACATGCCCAAATTCTCATGAGTCGCCTCTCTTGAGCTTTATCTGCCCTAAGAGAACCAACAATATGCCGTCCTACTTCCTATCTCGAACCCATTAAGGTATCTGAAATTCTTGTGAACCCTTACATAATTATCTTACTCGTGGTGGATGATCATGGCCTCCCTTTAGAAATGCTTACTCAAACCTCTAACTAGACCTAGTTTAGGACTACATCTCTCCTAGCCTCCTTGATAAAATGAGCTCCTTCTCACTTGATGTTCTTTCCTTCAGACTAAGGCCTCCTTAAATAGCTTTTCCTAGCTAGGCCTTTTAAGAACACTCTAGAACTTATGAATTTTATCTACTTAGACCTTAGAAAATATTATTTTTTGTTTAATTTTCTTTTATATTTTAAACCTCATCCCGGGTTGTAAGCCCTTTCGCTTGGGTTATTTTCCCACAAAACATTTTTTGGTCAAAATCACATAAACCCATCTCACTAGGCTTTTGGAGTACCTCCCAAGCTACACAATTTAACAAAATAGTCTAGTTGTAGTAATCGTAACTTGGTTGGGTTCCCAAGTTGAAAATTAAGTAAGGGTAGTTGTGAGGGCATGATAAATATGAAGGGTTAGGGAATGAAAAGGAATGAAAAGGACTGCTAGCACATGTTGGACAATGTCAATGCATGTTGAGGAGTGTTAAGGAGTGTCAAGGTATCGCAAGGGAGAACTAGGTAAAAATGCATGGAAATTAACAAATAAGAGTGTGTTCCAGGGAGTCTCAGTGAATTCAAGTGTGCCAAGGATGAAGTGTGTTAGAAAAATTCCATAATAGGATCTGTAAGAGGCTAGCCTATGATTGTGATAAGGGGCTTTATTAGACTCATGTATTTCACATTATCACAGGGTGACTGATCACTGATTAGATTGTTCATATACTGAAAATAATATTCTATGGCTATCATTTATTTTCACAGAAGAAAGGGAGACCTTGACTATCAAATAGCATCAAATGAATCAATTTTCCTTATAGTTAAGTGGAAAAGAGACAAAATTTTGCTAGTAAGGTGTGATGGGGATCAAAATTTATTTCTGCCCTTGTTCCACCATTTCATTTCATTCACCCTCTTTGCCCCCCTCATTTCCTCCATATTCTCCCATGCTCTCAAACCCATTCCCTGCCATTTTTCTCTTCCATTTTGAAATATACGTTACCTTACCTTTCTTCTGCCTTTCCTCTTTATGCTTCCACCTTTATCGTTTCATTGATTTTTATTCCCCAATCATGATCAAAGTGGTGCCCTCATCACATTTCACAGACTTTACATATTTGGCATTGGAACTAAACTTTAAATAATGTGACCATTGATTTGCGATATCTCATCGCATTGTTTTACCTTGTGAGCACCCACAATATATTTTATTTCGTTTCAGATGTGATAATTTTGCCCCACCTCAGTAGCTTCGCCCCATTACACATGCATTTCAATACATTGTTATATCATATAAAATTTCATAACACTGAACACTTAAAAACCTTCCGCTAGTTCATAACACTCCGCTAATTGACAGTGAGCCCCTCTTCCCTGCACTTCACAAATATTAGGAGTTAACCCCACAAATTATAAATAAAACTTAAGAATTACGATGTGTACCTACGATCGAATCCCACTTCTTCCCTTCCACATCACTCATCTCCTCCCCCACGCATCACACTTCGTAGATTTTAGGGTTTACATATTCCACACTTATAACTAAGCACTATGAATTGTGATGTGTGCTGCGATCTGGTCCAACTTACCCTCCATGACACCTCCCCATCGCATTGTATCGCCGATCGTATTCTTTATAAACTAAACTGTAAAGGTTGCAAAGCGCATGGATACAATGCCACTTCACAACAAAATTCTACAGAACTTCAGGTCTGGGTGAACAATTTGTCACTATGTTTTGTGTTTATAACAGGTCAATTTGGGAATACAAGGTTTATATCTCATTTCATGAATAAATAGACCAAAATACCTGGCAAGAAGAAAATTATTTCCACCTCATCATGCCACCATCATCTTTAAATATGACGGCCTACGTTTCATTTTGACCCCCCTTTACCATTGTTACTTTTTCCTTGTAGGGGGGTCCAGAACGAATGGTTTTCAAGAAAGAGACCCCATTATGTGTCACTATCTCATTAATTAGCACCCCACCCTTTATATTACCACTTACCACTTCAGAAAGGTCTGAAATACCACTTTTCTCCTGCAAAACCATTTTCCCTAAATGAAAAAACATTTTTTAGCCAGTTTCACCACTCCGTTTTTTAGGGTGATTCTGGGTAGATGAGAATGAAATTTGAAAAGAAAAAAGAGGTTTTTATTCCAAATGGGCTGAAGAACGAAAGCCTGTCCCATATTTTGCACAAGCATCTTTAGTTGGGATAATCGAAAGCCATCTCTTGGCCCTATTTTTCAGATTTCCATTTTTTCTGTGTTGGTCATGATTTTATGGCGACTGTTGTGGAGAGATGGAGATGAAATTTTAAAATGCAAGAGAGGTTTTTTACCAGCACGGTGCAAAGAAAATAATTTCTCTCATATTTGGCATAGGTGTCATTGATGGGGAGAAAAAAAATGTTTGAGTTGACCACTATTTTCAGTAGTTTTGCCCATTTTTCACGGCATGACAAACATCCCAATATTTTCATGAATTTGTTTTTCGATGATGGTTCTTAGATGTGAACAAGGATAATATATTTTGGCAACTTTTTTCCATCAAAATAGTGCTAGACAGTATGATGGTAGGACAACAAAGAAATCAGTGCCGCACTGGAGTTAATGATCCAGCCAAGGCGATGCAAGAAAGGCCGGGCCAGACATCAATTTTGTCTCACTTTGTATTTTCTGAATTTTAAAAGCCCAAATGCATTCACATTATAATTCAAAAAGGGTCATAGAAGTTAATACAACCATTAGTGGCTGATAGATTCACCTCATCATAACTGTGCATGGCCATACTTGTCCATTTTTTTCTTAAATTGTAATCAAGGAAAGTTTGCCAGGGCAGATTAGGGAAAACCGACTTACTTGTTAGTTAAATACCACTATAATTCTCATTATAAAAGGTTGGATATTTTGGCACCTGTATGATGAGAACTACTATTGAAGCACTTCAATTTTTGGAGCTGGACATCAATAATCAAAGACCGTTTACAGAATTCTTTAGTTGTGTCAAAATGGTGATGTGTTTCATCTTTGTTTAAATGTTTCCATTATTTTCTCTGTTTTGTATCCACTCATCTAATTTTAAATAATAAATTTTAGATTAAGATCCACTATCGAAGCGCCTTAATTCTGTCTTCATTTAAAATTTGAATGTTTTCTGTTGAATTATGATTAAAGAATTCTTAATTTCTCTTTAGTCACTACCGAACCTTACTGTTTCTTTCACGTCATAATTCATACAGCTCTTAAAATCCATTTAGCATAGTTAGCTTGCCTTGTTATTTTCTGTTGATTTTGATGTGCCATTCCAGCCTTTAACTCCATTGCCCAATGGAATAGCTTTTGCAGCCCTATCTATCAAACCACACAATCAATCAAACAAACAACCCCCATCATTGTAGCTAGCCTAATATCAACGTATAACCAGCAAGTTAAATCAATTTAGATCATAAAAAAGAGAGAGCCCTCTCTCAGTCTAGGAAGGCTAGATCCTGGACTCAAAAGAGGTTC
Source organism: Pinus albicaulis (assembly GCA_034641835.2). Lineage (NCBI taxonomy): Eukaryota > Viridiplantae > Streptophyta > Pinopsida > Pinales > Pinaceae > Pinus > Pinus albicaulis. The sequence continues at coordinate 768,466,314 of CM076570.1, forward strand.
GATGTTGTGCTTTATAGTTTAGTTTTTCCAATGTTCTAAATTATAGAGTGCAAACAAGCTCGACAAAGCAATTTTAAACAAATGGAGACTTTGTGTTGGGCACAACAATATTTTGCCTTTATCTATTATTTTTATATGACATGTGGCACACTTTGGCGGAATGCTCATGTTTTAAACTATTTTAGACAATTCAATATTATACATTGTTATGTATAATTTTTGGGCAACTCAACTTGTGCTGACCTATATCTTGTGTGTCTTATGTATCCCGTGGTTCTTGAAAACTCTTAGTTAATTCTCTACAGTTTATATGAACTAGACATACATGTGAAATATTGCCTATGTAAGCTATGTTTCTTATTTGTTTTATGGACATGGCTAGATGTGATCCTTGTCTTGGTAAGTTCTTAAGTGGGAAATGTTCAGCTTAGACATGACTGGCCTAAGATGAGGTATAGGAAGTTCTTAGGTGAACAAGGCACAATCTACTTGTAGTAGGTGCAATTGATCAAGTTGTTACGGCTGAAGCAGACCAATGTCACATGAACTGGTGTAGCTATGGACTTGATCGAGTTCCCAAGTCATGAAAAAATGTAAGGATATTTGTGAGGGCATGAGTGCCAATGCATGATAGGGAATGCTAACATGTTCTATATAGTTTGAAGGCATGTAAAATATGCTAAGATGTGTCAAGTGCTAAGGCATGCCAATATCTGCAATTGTGTGACAATACATGCCAGGGACTATCAACGAAACAAAAAGGAGAAACAAGTTAAAATACAAGGAAATTAACACATCATAGGGTTAATAAGTCATCAATTTACATTTTCCAAGAGGGGCATGCTATGCACACCAACACTAGGTGGAAATGAGTGTCAAGTGCCAAGTGTTAGTTCATTCTAAGTGCCAAATCATCCTCTGTTACTTCTATTCTACTTTCCAATAACTAATCTCAAATAACTTTAATATTAAACCATGCCAAAGCATATTGAGGAATCTTAATGAATGTTATACATGATAATTATCATGGCCTCTTTAGGAATACATGTCTCTTTGCCCCCTTATCAAATGAGCTCCTTCTCACTTGATGTTATTTCCTTCATCCTAAGGGCTCCTTAAATAGTCTTTCCTAGACCTCTTAGGAACCCTCTAGAACTTACGAGTTGTATCCACTTAGACCTTAGGAAATATTAATTTTCCTTTTTAATTTTATTTTAGATTTGAAACCCCATATTGGGTCCAAAATCCCTTTGCTTTGCTTCTATTCCCACAAAGCCTTTTGTGACCAAAATCACACAAAGCCATCTCACTAGGCTTCTGGAGTACCTCGCAAGCTACAAAATTCAACAATATAGCCTAGTTATAGTTACTATAACTTGGTCAAGCTCTTGTAGTCAAGCGACGACTTGGTTGGGTTCCCAAGTCAAAAATTAAGGGTATTTGTGAGGGTATGATAGCTAGGGAGTGTTAGGGCATGCAAAGGAATGAAAAGGCATGCTAACACATGTTGGAAAATGTCAATGCATGCTAAACTAGAGTGTTAGGGAGTGTTGGGGCATATCAAGGTATAACTAGGTCAAAATGCGTGGAAATAAAGGAATAAGAGTGTGTGCAAGGGAGTGTTAGCGAATTCAAATGTGCTAAGGACGAAATGTGTTAGGAGAAGTTTAGAATAGGATTTACAGGAGGAAAGCCTACAGTTGTTATAAGGGGCTTGACATAGCCGTTTTAGACAAAGGGAGATCACTTTGTGCCTAGCACAACATTGTTTTTCCTTTAGTTATTTTTTTAAAAAGAGATGTGGCACACTTTGGCCACATGCTCATGTTTTAAACGATTCTAGATAATTTCACATTATACATTATTGTGTATAAGTTTTTGGGCACTCAGCTTGTGTTAGCTTATATCTTGTGTGCCTTGTGAATCTTGTGGTTCTTGCAAACTCTCAGTTAATGTTATATTTTTTATATGAACTGAACATACATGTGAAATATTTCATGTGTAAGCTATGTTGCTTAGTTATTTTACGGCCATGGCTAGATCATGTGATCCTTGTCTTGGTAAATAGTTAAGTGGGACAAGTTGAGATTGGACATGAGTGGCATAAGATGAGTTATAGGTAGTTCTTAGGTGAACAAGGCACAATCTACTTGTAGTAGGTGAAATTTGTCAAGTTGTTGGGGTTGAAGAAGACCAATGTTTTCACATGAACTATAGTAGCCAAGGACTTGATTGGGTTCCCAAGTTGTAAAAAAATGTATAGGGTAGTTGTGAGGACATGAATGCCCAGGCATGCTAGGGAATGCTAAGATGTGCTAGATATTGTGAATGCATGTCAAACATGATAAGATGTGCCAAGTGATAAGGCATGCCAATATGTGCAAGGGTGTGTTAATGCATACCAAGGATTGTCAAGGCAACAAAATGGAGAAACAAGTTAAACTAAAATGAAATGAACACATAAGAGGGTTAATTAGTCATCAATTTATCTTTTATAAGTGGCATGTGTTAGGCACACAAACACTAGGTGCCAATAGGTGCCAAGTGAAAATTCTTAGTGCATTCTAAGTGCCAAGTCTTCCTTTGTTGCTTCTCATATACTTTCCAAAAAATGATCTTAAATAAATTTAATATTAAACCATGCCAAATCATACCAAGGCATCTCAACGTGTTCCATACATACTAATACTTTCCAAGCACCAACACGTGCCAACCACCAATATGTGCTAGGGACTGCTATGCATGCTATGAAGTGGAATGGCATGTTGAAGACTACTAAGGTGTGTTATAGAGTGATAATGCATGTTGAGGAGTGTTAAGGAGTAATAGGACAAAACACTAAGGGATAACTAGGTCAAAATTCATGGAAGTTAATGAATATAAGGAACGTGTGCCAGGGACTAGTGTTAATGAGTGCTAGCTGTCATGCCAAGGAGAGAGTGACAAGGTATGTTAAGCATTGGTAAGGCATGCTAGGGAATATTAAGCCATGTAAAGAAGTGCCAAAGTGTGCTAGGGAGTTCCAAGGTTTTCTAATTATGTGTTCCAAATAGTGCCAAGATATGCCAATACATGCGAGGTGCTAAGGATGTGCAGGGTGCTAGGGTATGTCAATATGTGTCAAGAAGTGTCAAGGCAAAAAAAGGAAGAACCAAGCTAAAATGTAAGGAAATGAACACATAACATGGTTAATAAGTTAGGACTTTATATTTTTCAAAAGGGGCATGCTAGTCACACTAATAATAGGTCCCAATAGATGCCAAGTGGAATTGTGTGCCAAGTGCTAATGTATGTCAATGCATTCAACCAAGGTGTTCCAAGGCATGCTAGGGACTACATGCATACAAACACATGCTAGGAGAGTTCCATGTTGTACTAGTGCATTCCACCATGTGCTTGGGCATCAGTTTCATGACAATATGTTCTAGGTACAAAGATGTTCCAAGACATGCAAGGTGCTAAGAAATATTAGTGTGTGACAAAGCATTAATTTAAGGCCTGTGCCTAGATTGTTGAGGAGTGTTAGGTCTTTCTCATTAATAGATTTTTCAAAGCTTGATTATGTAATAAATAATATATTTCCTATACACAATAGTGAAACTTTATCTAAAGGGAATTTGATAGATAATAAACTGAACAAATATGGATCATGTGTTGACTCAGAGGAAAACTCTATTCGACTAGTGATTACTTGAGGGAAATGATGCACACTAATTAATTCTTAAAAAATTGACTGATTATAATGACTATGGCCTTGGGAATATCATAAAAATCACTCCATAATAATGGCCTTAAATTTTTATCCTTTGAAAAAAAATATATTAACAAGCATATAGCATCATCAAAAACTCATTGGAATAATCAATGGTGATGAACATTTTTTTTACCATCACCAAAAGTAACAAAAAGATCATTGGTGAGGGTAATTAAAATTTTGTCACTGGAAGTGTCACGAAAGAGAGAATTAGTGATGGGCCTTTAACGACCCTCACTAAAAGTGTCATTGAAAATGGCTTTGGTGACGAACCTTAAAGGACCATTACTATATACACTTACAATGACGCCTTTTTAAGGACCGTCACCATATGTGACATTGGTGGCGAACCTTAAAGGTCCATCACAAGCATGACCCTCACCAATGTCCTTTTTTATTTTAGTGTCTCTCAACCTTCCATTTCCCTTTGGAAAAACCATAGGGATTTTCTTTCTTCTTATCAAGTCTGCTTGGTGGTTCCCCCTCTTCTGCGATTTCCTTTGTTTCCATCTTTGTAGTGTGGCTCCTTGTAAACATTTTAGCGCGGGTGGAAGTGCCCTTTAATTTGAAAATTTTCCCTATGTTTTCCTAGTCATGACCACCTATTCATCTTTCATGTCCTCCTCTGTCAGTGGGCCATAGGTTTGTGGCCTCTTCCTTGAATTTTCTACTAGATTTTCCTCCTTAATTTCTGAAGGACCGGAGTCCTTCTCATCTTACATGAAATAGGTCTTTGACAAGAAATCTTCCCACGTTTTCTTCTTCTTCTGCAAAATGATCCTTATCAACCCATGGTGATAGAGGTTCTCCTCTATGTGGGCTGCCCTTTTCTTAGCGGAAGTGGACATTTTCATCAAGGGCATTCTCAAATAGTAAGGAAAATTGAAAGGCCTATCTTGAAAGTGCCTGAGAAGGCAGATATGAAACAAAAATGTAAGCCCAAAATGACCTTCACATTTTATGTATTTCTGCAAGGAAAACAATAGTTGATGATACTTACTTCATAGGTATTCCTGTGGTATCCCTTTACTTCAATCAGAGTTTGCATGTTCTTTCTAGAAGGATGCACAAATTCCCTTGTCAAACCTCTGATTCTCGAACGAACTCTCCCTGTCCTGTGAGATGCTACAAGCTCAAACCACTAGCTCCTCTATCAATTGAAATTGGACATTCCCCACTTGTGCTCTATCACCATTTATATTCAAAGTGAAGGAGTTTTTTTACCTTCGAATTATGCCCACTAAATTTTTGTAACAGAGGCAGCCACATTACCTTTTCGAGTCTTGCCTTACTGTGAGGGTCAACGTTTAACAGTGCAAGACCTTGAGGCTCAAATCTAATAGGGGAACGCATTCTTGACATGGCTAGGAATGGGAGAGACAGATTTATTTCAGCTCTTAGAGATGCCTCACTAGTACATATGGTCAAAATTGCGACACTTTTGTTCCGACACTTTTGACGTATTGTCGGAAATTTCCCTAGTTCTTTTCATTTTTTTAATCCCACCAACAAGCGTTGCTCTAGCAATGTTTTTGAAGTATCATCGTAACAATGAAGTTGAGGAAAATCATCAGAATACCGAGATTTCAAGACAAACCATTGGAATACCGATGTTTAGGAGACATACGTTGGTCTTGCAACGTCTAGGAGACATATGTCGGTCTTGCGACGTTAAGGGCGCAACTGTTAGAATACCAATGTTTAGGAGACATACGTTAGTATTGCAACGTTTAGGGCTACTGCCAGTATTGCAATGTTTAGGGATACCATTGGTATTGTGACTTTTAGGAGCCAAAATGTCAGTCTTACAACGTTAAGGGAAAACACATGGAAATTTAATTTGGAGTCCTATTCAAATGTGTTTTCCCGCTTCGCTTGTTTGGTGCTAATTCTACTTTTCTTTTTTCTTAACAGAGAATGGGTTTTCAAGTATTTTCTACTTCAAGGGCTTCCTGACAGAGAAAATCACAATACATGTTTTAGGGCACGTTATTGCGATAAGACAATTTTTGGAATTTGAAGTTTGAACAAACCCCAAATCCTTCATTTCCATGGTGGTTGAAGTTCTATAGTTGAGACATGAATTTTTATGAAGAGGGAGGTTGAATCGCCTCTCATTTTCTGCTAAACACAAGTTCTCTTATTGCAAGGAACATTTCGCTACCATTTTCTAGGTTGTTCTGATGTCTACATGAGCAAGTCTAGCCACTATTTGGGTGTCACAAAGCTGCTGTGTGTTGGGGCTGCATATTGTCTTTAGAGGTGTTTGATTTTTCATCTATTTGGAGCTTCATTGGGATGAGAGCCTCTGCTAGAAATTTGGATAGACTATAGACTCTTTATGGTGACCAAATCTGCTAGTTATACCCATTTATCAGCTACCGGTTAGGTGTGTCTTTATACCTAGGAGTTTTGGTTTGATTTCCTGTACCTAGGAATTATCTTGGTCTTCCAATAAAGCTGGTCTATTATTGAAAGAGGGATGATATCTATTTATGTGCTGCCTAATATTTTCTGCCACTACTTATCAGGTTCTTACTTCTGTCCAATTCACTATATAATCAGATCACGAATGTGAGAAGGCTGTTTGTGGATTATATTATTATTGCATCAACTGTGTAATTATTTCTGAGTTGGTATGAGTATATTTGTGATTTGAGATGTCTATTGGTTCATGTCAGTCATTGGATTAAATATCCAGAAGTTAAAAAATTTACAGTGAATGCCTACAACAGAGTGTAGACAACATGTTTGAATAAATTCATCACTGAAAACTCAAACCAAAACTCAGAAATTTTTAAGAAAAACTAGCAGTGTTACAGTTTTGTATATTATATTTATGTAAAGGAGTTATAAAATTTAAACTGGCCCTACTTTATGCTAGGTCCAAGTAGACCTTTAACCAAATCCAAGGCCAATTACAAGTTAAAATATTTTTATTTAAGTATCAGAAAATCTGATGTGCTTTACTATGGGCACTGATAGAGCAAGCATAAATATCATTAAGCAGCCCAAACTCAATCAGTCAACAGTAGAGACAAAATTTCTATGTAAGCACTTAAATATGTAATATTTTATATATAGTAATTTAGTTGATGTTATACATGACAAAAGATATGAAAAATCTGCTATGTGAGTTATACAGTTTGACCATGAACGCATCTTAATGTATCGACATATATGAAGAGGCACTAATTTAATGATTTTATGTACAGATGTCAAGGAGGCCTTTTAAATGGCCATAAAAAATGTATCATGGGGAGGATTCTGCAATGGCAGGGCTGCTAAGTATTGAACCCCCTAAGATTGAGCTTTTTGATTATCAAATATTGCCAAGTGGTGACATTGAAAATCCTTTAGACCTTCTTAAGGGTGAAAGAGTAAAAGTGGGGCCAATTTCAGATCTAGATCACTTTTTTGAACATTTATACAATTACAATTGTGAAAAGGGGCTTTGGTGTATTTTGACTCGATGGATAGTTGAGATTTCATGTTTGGGCTTCACCATTGGTGTCTCAGGTTTGATCTTATTATTTTTGGATTGGCGCGGTCTCAAAAAATGTGGACTTGCAGTTGGATCAAGTAGTAAGCCTTGTGATCTTGCTAAGGAGGCATTCCATAAGAATCCTTTTAGGCCATTTAATATTTTCACTGGGGTGGTGGTTGTATATTTAGGGATATTTTCATTATACTGGATATTCTATTTTTTGATATTTTTCACCCAGCTGAAAGACACACTTGAGATCCGCTATTTTTATAAGAATAGGTCCTCTCTCTCTCTCTCTTTGATAAATGGATTGTAGATTAGAATTTAAGTTTATGATCTACAAAAGCAGATTAATATGCATTTAAAATACTATAGACATTGTTGTGTGTGCCTCTTTTGCAGCCTCAAAATTACAGATCAGTAAATACAAACAATCTCCTGGTCACCTGTGTCAGAAAAGGCCATTCAATTTCAAAGCATTTAGCGACTCTGTGTTGTCAAACATCTCTCAGCTCATGATGTTGTAATACGTATCATGTGCAAAGAGAATTTCTTAATCGGGATGTTGAACAAGGGTGTGCTTGCCATGCCTATTCCTCGATGGGTTCCTAGTGCAGCTCCTGTGGTTCATAAAGCTAATTGTTACACTGAAATTTTTCACGATGATGTTTTAGTGTTTATATGGGTTCATCATTACTCATATATTACTCCCTTAGAAGTCTACAACATCAAAGTTCCTAAAATCAATCCTTCAAATTGAGAGAAAAGCTCATAAAAGTCTTAAAAACACTTGTATCGCACTTTCTCTTAACATTACCTGCGGTACCGCACTTTTTGTGTATTAAAGGTGCAAACCCTTGTAAAAGGTAAAATGAAGGCGAAAAGTAACATTTAGAAGCCCAACAGTCAAATATCGAAGCTTGTAGAAGCAATTATCTAGTCGAAGGTTCACTCCTATCATGTATGTTCATTCCTCCATTATGGGAGCCTACCCCTTGGTTTATGGAGCTCAATCCCTTCAAAAGAGGATTCTATCCCCTCTTATGTGGAGCTACAACCTCTTCTCCTTTCCTATAAATTGAAGCCATAGTGCAGCCTCAAGTGGGTCTTTTGAGAGTTAGACTTGAAGAATTTTTCAGGAGAAATGCTGTAGAAAGTCATACTCTCTTAACTGATCATTATGTGGGAATGATTACACACCCATGTGCATTTTAGCTGAGAGAGTGAAAAGCTTATCAGAGTAGAGGAAACCCTATTTTGGACCTTAGAAATACCTGTACGACATCAAGGCAGACACAGTTGTAAGGCTCTTTCTTCATCAAAGATAATACGAATGAATCCCATTTTCTCAATGAGTTCTTTAATTAAGTAGCTTGTTTATCATGTTTTTTCAATGAGTTATTTAATTAATTAGCTTCTTTCTTGAATTCCTTGATCATATTGATAGATATATGATTCATGAATTAGTGTATCCTATGCAGGTGCTATTGATTTTTTTCCATGATTGTGATTTCATATCTTCGAAGACGACTCTTTCAAGCAATTGGAGAGAAGAACATTACGAATAGCATTGGACTACGGGTAGGTCTTCAAAACCTCTGTTGTAGCTAATTTTGAATCAAATATTAACTAGAGAAAATAGTTTATGTTTGTTTGTTTGTTGCTAGTTGTCCGTAGGACACTTGGGAGGTCTGTCTTGTCAGCAAGAATGACTTATCCATCCAACAAAATGGCAACTCCACTGGGGATGGATTTTGAAATTTGATTTATTTTATTTTTATTGGTGAATTTATTTTTTCTGATTTTGATTTTTTTATATTGGCTTGGGTATTTTATCCCTATAGAATCCCTGAGAAATTTTTTAGAGAATTCTATTTTTCTCTTAGTTTTCTGCTATCTGCACTTTTATTTTAGAAACAGTGCGGGCATCTCCACTTTTTTCTTGTATAAATAGTGCGGGACCACACCTATTTACACTGGAAACTGCAGACCCTGTGAAAATTTTTAGAAAACCTTAAAATTCTCTTTTTTGGATTAGTTTTTTAGATTCTCAGTATATACCCAGACTTGTATTTTCTTTCAGAAAGCCTTGTGTGAATTTTTTTTCAACACTCTTACAATCTCATCAGTCTTCATTAAGTTAATTGAGTGTTTTGAGTTTCTTTTTGGAGAAATTATTAATTTTATTTCCTTTGGTCATTACTTTGAGGTTTGTCTGAGACTCTTAACAATTTTTCATCTTTTTGCTTTTGTTTTTGCAAAAAAAATTCCCCCTCATTTGCCTTTGAGTGTTTTATTTTTTGATATTTGGAACTCTCACCCAATTTTCTTTACTTACACTTGATTGGTTCTTAGATTACATTAGAATCATCTTGTATTTGAAAATTCTCTTGCTTAGATCACATTTTCATAATTAGAATTCTCATTTTCAGAATATGAATGAAAAATGTGCATAGATTACATTTGCATACTTTTCAAGTGAATTGTGCATAGATTACAACTGCATAGTTTACATTCTGAAAAATCAATCGTAGATTTAGATCAGTTTCTTTGACTTGAATTTACATTTTCTTTTATACTCATTTTAAAAACATAAAAATAAAACAAATTGTTTTGAATTGATAAGAATTAGTTTTCTTGATGAAATTAGTGCATTAGAGAATTTGTTATATTTTCTCTTATTTATCAATTTTTGCATTGTTGAAAGTGAATGGAAACTCTCTCCTTACTTTAGTTAGGATTCATCGAATTGAAAAGATTACATTATCATATTTGATTTCATTAACTTTTTATTCAGGTCATAACACCATTGGTTTCGTATCAATTTACCCTTTGAGTAATAACATCCTAAATAACATAGTGCTTAATTAAAATTCATGTAGTAATTTTTACATTTTTAGGGCTCTTTCCACCAATCTAGCTCAAGATTAGTGCTTTGGAATAGGTTGTAGTTAACTTTCCAAAGCAACTAAAACAAACAGTAGCATCTTGCAGTAGGAAAAATTCCAATTGTTGCATGTATGCTCTAGGAAGCTCCTCTTAGAGGAGTCAAGCATGACATCATATCCAAACCAGTGAGGTAATCAATTCTTCCTCATTGGGAACGATAGAAAATATACATGTATTAACAATGGTAAACCTCGGATTTCCCATTTTCAAGGAGCCTGGGGTCACTTGTCGGTAAACCTTGGATTATGTCAAGGAGCCTTCAAGGGGATTGAGCTTTGTTACTCTGCCCTTGCTTGTGTATCGGGTCGTAGACTGTTCCACCAGGTATATTTGTTCCTTTTGGTGACCTTAGTGGCCATAAAATTTAGGATTCTTTCCCAAGGTGAAGGTGGAGGGAAGATCCCACTATACCTGGAACAGATGTCGGCTAGACTCACTTGGACTCTCTGGAGGGTTCTCTTCACTCGAGATGGTATAGTGGAGAAACTTGCACGGGTCTGTTTCATTAAGCAGGTTATCGGGGTAACTGTTCCAACTGCCATTTCTGCATTAAAATTCTAGGATGTTGGATTTCATCACCAACTAGTGTTTTTAGTGTGGAAATCTATTGTTTTTGTGTGGTTTGACTCCTAGATTTGATAGCGTGTGTTCATTTGTTTGTTTTTACTTTTTAGAGACCATAGGTGTGAACTATGAATTTTAATTATTAGGTGTGAATTATGAATTGTTAATTTTAGTTTTAAAATTGTTAATAAAATTCACTGAAATTGAATATACTGGCAAATATTCCGGAATTTACCAACCAAGGAATCCCTCTTAATGAGAATCCTAGTACTTTTCATTTCTTTGGAAACGTTGGTCCTCCTTATATGGCTACATTGTGATTATCTAGATTTACAATAGGTTTATCGATATGGTTATTTTCAACTTCATTGGCCTTGAATACTCCAATTGTTCAACCTCAACCGAATGCTTCACCTCAACAAAGTTCACCATCTCAACATCATCAACCTTCTGTTGACTCTTTACCTTCTTCACCCAATATTTCTTCCTCCCTTTATTCCTCTTTGCTTGGTAAAAGCCTTGACACTAGTAACCAGGTGACTAAGAAGAAGAAGAAAGGGAAGAAGAAGAAGAAGAAGAGCCAAGTTAAGAAAGAATTCAACCAAACAACCATGGCTGTAAGTGTTAGTAATGTTGAGGAAACCTCCAACATGCATCGTAAACCCAAATTCCCTTGCAAGCTTTGTAAGGGTGACCACTTCCTTATCAATTTTCCTGGTATTCGTAAGGTCTTGGAAGTATGGTCAAGAAAGTCTCATCAACTTTCTGTTGATCCATCAACCAGTGATTGTCAGGTTCCTAGGAAAAAGGGTAAAGTTAGGTTTCCTTGTAGGTTATGGAAAGGGAGTCATCAAACTCACATTTTCCCTCACATGGATGAACCCTCGAAATTTTTTGAAAACCTTACTGTTCCACAGCAAAAACTTCCAACCGGTTACCGTCAACTTTCTCCCAACCTACCATCAACTGACAGAGTGATTGATCTAATTCCAAGTACAGTCAATCCCACTCTTCCATCGGAGAGTGAAACTCATGTCACTCATGTTGATGATCATTTTTTTGATCAAGTGGTTGACTCGATTTCACCTTTGTTCGATCCCACTCTCCCTGTAGAGAGTTAACTTCATACCACTCAGGTTCTTCTTGTTACATCAGATTCTTCTATGCCAGGGGGCATTACACCTATTCCTACAAAACCCCCTCCAAGTACAGAGGTCTTTTCCTTTGATTAGAATATACTGACAGAACCTCGTCTTCCTTCCTCCATCCCTTTCCAAATAATTTTGCAAGCTTTTCATAACAATTTATGCTACACACATGTTGATGAAGATGCTTCTATTAGTATTTTATCCTCAACTGCTTGGAAAGCTTTGGGTTCCCCTCAGCTTGTGCCTGTTACGCAAAATAAGAAAGCTTTTAACAGAACCATTAGTGAACCTTTAGGGATCCTTCCTAAGTTTTCTATTACTTTGGAAGGTAAAACTATATGTATTGATTTTATGGTTGTTTGAGGACCCTTGGATTTCAATTTACTCCTTGGGCGAGACTATGTCTATGCAATGAAAGCTGTCGTATTGACACTCTTTCACGTGATGTCTTTCCCTCACAATGGAAACATTGTGACTATTGAACAACTTTTATTCGCTAGTCTTGATTCAACTACCAATAATCTGACAACCCTAAATTTTCCTTATACAGAGGTGGTATGAGGACAGTTCTTTTATTGTGTCAACCTCATTAAAAAATGAAACATACCCATGATGACAGTTCTTTTCCTGTGTCAACCTCATTAAAAAATGAATCAATAGGTTATGTAGGTAGATTAGAAATGGTAGTCCATGAGGATAGTTCCTTTTACTGTGTCAACCTCATTAAAAAATGAAACGAGTCACCATGAGGATGGTTCTTTTCCTGTGTCAACCTCGTTAAAAAATGAAACAAATCCTCTCCTAGTCAATTCGAGTATTTCATCTGATCTCGTAAATGAACCTTCATTCCATCCAACTATTAGTAACTAGTAGTCTACTTAGTTGAAAGAAATGAAGCTTGGGGGGCATGCACTCTACCAAGTTACGCTTGAGGGGCATTCAAACTTATCTCAAGCATGTTTTTTACTTTGTTTCAAGCTTGTGTAAAAATGAAACAAACCATTTTCAAGCATAATTTTCCTACGTTTCGAGCTTGTGTAAAAATGAAACCTATCTCAAGCAAAGTTTTCTTTGTTTCAATCTTGTGTAAAGTGAAACCTATCTTGAGTTGATTTCGGTTATTATTTTCAATACTTGTTAAAATCATGAAAAGCTCAAGATTATTTTGTCATTTTTCATTCTCGAAAAACACATGAAAATGCCGAGTTCTTTCCATCTTTTCCTGCTCGTAAATTAAATTGAAATTCAGCCACATGACTACATTTTTATTCCTTTTTCAAACTCGTTAAAAATTATGAAAAAGTGAAATTTGGAGTCCTGTTTTTAGCCCTCTTTAGACTCTCTAAATATGAAAATATTTTCGAGTACTTGACTATTCGAACTCGTTAGAGGAAATGAACAGTCGTCCCTTAAGTATAAGTTTCCCACTTTTCTGGACTGAAATGGACTATTTATGAAAAAGGTATACGTTGACTAATCATGGTCAACAAAGTTCTCTCCCGCATTATTTTATCCTTTTTCGGGCCTAAGAGACTAAAATTACGAAAAAGTACACCCATGGAGTTTTCTTAAGTTTTTTCTTCTGACTCCCTAAAAATGAAAAACACCAAGTTTCTCCTATACTGAACTCGTGAAAATTTAACAGTAAAGGACCTGTCAATTTCAAACAGGAATGGACCACGCCTTCTTAGGGTTCGATTTTAAGCTAAGTTGGACTCATATGATGGATGAGATTATAAACAAGCAAATGTTATCCTCCTCAAGCTTGTCAAAAATAAAGAGGTACTTGCCGGAAATGGTGGGGGAAAAGAGAGAAAACAAATTCATTTGTTACACTTTGATTTATAAAAGTAGTATACCACTCTTGAGCATGACACTTTTTGCCACACTTCTATCTGGGTTGGGAAAATCCTTTGCCTATCAGTTAATCAAACCAATTGAAGGTCTTCGGCCAGTTTCTGGGTATTAGCTTAGGGAAAATGTTACCAATCCATTTGTAGTGTCATTATGTGCTCAAAAGGACAGTCAAACAAACCATTCATCTGCAAACATTTGTCTCCATTCGCGTTGACTATCCATGAATCTATCCTTGCAAAAAACAATTATTCAACACTTGATCTATGGTTTCGTGTCACGAGCTTGCTTACAACGAAACACTTTCTATCGACGATAGCTCATCATCTAGAAATTTGATCTAGAATCTGTCAGTACCTTGGAAACTGCATGCCTTAATGGAAAGTTTCTCGCCTTCGACGACAGGTTGCATCATTGACCTTCGATCGAACGATTCTGTGAAATGTTTGACTTCAGATCACTTATTCACATTTTATGGGTTGTACTGAGTACTTTAATAGCCATTTTCATTATTGGTGGTTTCTCTCACACTTTTTAACAGTTCACATCATTGACTGGTAATCAAATGGGTTCTACCACGTTCGACTTCAACACATTTAATCGCATGGATAGAATCGTTACTTAGGGAAGCAGAAATCAAGACCCTGGATCTAGTTTCCACCATCCAGGCTACGAGGATTTTAATTATTCATTATGCAGTATACTATTCATTATAGATGGTTGTGTCCATGCTATGTCTACACTATTGATGTAAGATTAAAATCATTTATGTATCAGAACAAGTTTAGTTAGCTTTTTGTCTGAGTATGGGAATGCCCACCTCAGTGATATATATATATATATATATATATATATATATATATATATATATATATATATATATGTTTTGCATTGAATTTTTTTACAGGGTTCCAACTGTGGTGTCCACTGGCTAATCCTTGAAATGATAAAGCACTTCACTCTTTGAATTATCTCAGGCTTCACGCTTTAGGGGGAAATCTGTTACACTGAAATTTGTGACGATGATGTTTTAGTGTCTATATGGGTTCATCATTACACATATATTACTCCCTTAGAAGTCTAAAACATCAAAGTTCCTAAAATCAAGCCTTGAAATTGAGAAAAAAGGTCATAAAAGTCTTAAAAACACTTGTACTGCACTTTCTCTTAACATTACTTGCGGTACTGCACTTTTTGTGTATTAAATATGTGGACCCCTGTAAAAGGTAAAATAAAGGCGAAAAGTAACATTTAGAAGCCCATCAGTCAAATCTGGAAGCTTCTAGAAGCAATTATCCGGTCGAAAGAATCACCTGATGTTGTGAAAGACTCTGGAATGGACCCTAAACTGGTGTATATTGCGAAACATGTTTGACAGGTTTGAACCATATCACTTTGACTCAAGATGTCTTTTACATCATAAATACTCATATGCAAGTAATAGATTGTGATATGATTCGTTTCTGAAATAATGTATGCTCTAGAAGACTACAAAAGCCTCATGATTTCTTTTCAGGTTTATTTTTCCCTCATTGCAAATACTTTGATTGCATTTTAATTTCTTCCATATGCATGTCTATTCATTTAAGAATGCAAAGGGAAATTTTAACAAGCTCCTAATAAATTCCAATTCTTTTAGGCTATTTCATTTCCATATTAAAGCACATACATATGTACATATAAAGTGTGTGTGTGTGTGTGTTTAATGAGGAGAGAGAGATTTATATTTAAATTTTAGTTTTTTTCTTTTCAATGAAATACATATCGGGTACTACCCCTTCTTTTGAGGATGGTACCCAGGGTAAAGCAGATTGCCCAGAAGCTCATGAAATTCTGAACAAAGGGCTTAAGGCCATCAAAAAAATATTCTCATTAAGAGCCCAACATTGCACTTGCAAGAATTGAAGCTGGGTGGGGAGGATAACGATCATTCATCCCAACCACTCGACCTAGACATAATGGACCATCTTGGAATATGTCATAGATCATTCAAAATTAAAGACATAACTAATAGCACTTACATCTTGCATGTATTTGTAAGTTATAGGTTGATTAATAGAGCAAATGATATGATGTCTAGCTCCGCTCAATATCCTCTTGGCTAGGGTTTCTAGCTATTGTTGTCGCATTTGATTTAGAATCTTTGTTGCCTCACTTGGGCTAGGACACCCCTCCTTGGTACTGATTGAGCTGGATGATTCTTCTCATGTCACAAGTCTCTACTAATTTTTCAAAGCTTGCTTTTGATCATCCAAATAAATTTCTTGAAAATTTGTTAGCCACCTTATTGATGCCTGTGAAGCTACCCCCAACAAGCCAATTTGTGAAGAAGAAAATGATCGCATCTCTACTGATCTAGACCTCAGAAGCTTGTTGGAAAGTGTCCATCCTCATAGGATGAGCATTGATCTGTAAATTCACTGGGTTGCGTCATAGTCCGATTGCAGTAGATATATGGATCTCATATTGTTGGGCTCCAAATATGTAGGGACAACTCTCTGTTTTTGCACTTTGAAGAGTTGTTTAAATGCCATGTGTAGGGACAACTCTCTTTATCTGAATGCCTCTAACAATATTTCTTTGATTTATGCCAGAACCTTACTTAAGTTGAATGTTGTTGACTTGTATTCACATTGGTGAGTAGGGTATGCTTTTAAATAGTTATTTTTTGGTCTATAAATACATTTTTTATGGGTTGATGTATAATTCCTTCATTTACTACTACCGTTTATATGATATAGTTTTGCTGCATGCAAAATGTTTGAAGAAACTCTTGATTTAATTGCTACACATGTAGTACTATTCACTTCTTGTCATAGAATGTTAGTTGCAAGCTCATATACAAAGAATAAAGCTATTCTTTGTGACCTAAAAAAATAAGGAAAACAAGATACATGCATCTACTTCAGATATGCGTTATAACTCTAAATTTGAGTTTTGTTTGAGTCTGTCACCAAAGTGTTTGAAAAAATAATTGAGTGAAATCTGTCACATGGATGTAAGGCTTCATGGTATTTCTTATCACAAGGATTATTTGTCTTTCCATATAGTTAATTTCACAGAACTTTAATCCAATATTATTATCATGGAGATGTTCTATTTTTTGTATCAAAACTTGAATATGCTTCTAAATGACCTTGAAAGAGGGTCAGCAGCAATGGAAAGAGGGCCAGTGACATGGGCAATGGAGACAAGTTGGTTGAGTGAAGCAGGAACAAAAAAGTCCAAAAGGGATTCTAAGTCAAGGGATCTAGGGTTAGCAAAAATTTAATTTATTATTTTAAAAAAATGAGAAAGCCAATAAAAAAAACTAAATTTTTCCTTCAAGTTCAAATTCAACTTCAATTCAACTTGAGGTTTGGTCATGAGGTTTGAAGAACCTAATCAAACCTAAGAATTTTATTTAGATTCGTTGAATTTTAAACCTCAAGTTTGAATTTCGGTGAACCATGTGACATAGATGGTATCAATGTTTTTAGCTTGCCAAAGGGATTGCTAAGCTTCTCAATGCTCATAGTTAAGAGTCTTTAAAAGTTAGACCAAAAATGTCAATTGTATCATAGGCTGATAGAATATATACAACATCAATTAATGGTTTGGCTAGACAATCTAAAGCTTGTAAGTTATACTTCCCAATCCTTTTCCATATTGGCCTAGGTTCCATAATGATGCAGATTTTAGGGGACTTATAATAGGCATGTAAGTGGTGTTATCAAAAGGATTAAACTCTAAAGGTACATGTTTTTTTGGAGACTCCTCATTGTTCATAGACATTGAGTGGGAAAGGAGATCCAAAGAAATCAAAAATTCATACTTTGGTGATAGAATCCATGACTTCCTCCTTTTAGTCAAAAGTTTTGAAGTTATCACATCAAGGGGAGGAGAAATAACAAGGCTACGAAACTTAAAAATTTGGAATCCTCATTGGAAAAAAGGCACTACTTATTGAAATAACACCTGTCCTAACTTTAACATGCAAATAAAATGGAATGAATACCTTCCTGTAGACAATATTAAAGGATATTGAATAAAATAACTCTACTTGCATGCAAAGCATTGATTTTTAAATCTCTTTTTTCGCATTCACTTCCCATATTAAATACTACAGTATTGAAAAGTGAGGCCTAAGCAAATATCGAAAACTCAATTCTTACAGGAAAACACCTATAGGATTTTTAGATCTATGTATATTTCCCTTTTCGAAGTAGAAATTCATGGAATGCGAAGTTTATATGTAAAGGAAAAAGAGGCCTTGCAAAGCCAAATGTCAATGCATTTGCAAGAGAACTAAGAAAACATAAAACAACATGGGTAGAAAAATTAAGGATATGTAGACATTAATAGTCATGAAAAATTATATTTCTTTGAGGGAAAAGCTGGTAGGGTCCAAGTATCTTGGAGGATTTCCATGGATAGTCTACCTTGGTTCTAAATCCATTTTTATAAAACCTTATAGAAAACACTAGAATAAATACTGAGGATCTCAAATCAAGATTGAACCCTGCATAAGTGTTTACAATAAAAATAAAAACAAAGGAAAAACTCATGAAAAACTGTATTGTGAATAACAATGTTAATACACTACTAATCAATTATGTGTTGGATGGATGATTCTGACACTGATGGGAAAGAAGGCACTTAAAATATGTGATTCTATGTTTCTTTTCTTGGTGCTTTCCAAACCTTTTTTTTTCTATTATTTTCCTAAATTATTAGATCCTTTAAATTCCCATATGATTTTCTTCGTGCCTTGTCTCCCTTTGTAATCAATTAGAGTTCTAAAATATCTAGAGCCTAAGAGATACGCTACTTTATTTTTGGTTAGAGTAATATGTAACAACATGTTGTCTCTAAAGTATAGACAATTAGACAGTAGATTCAAATCAGGCAGTGTGTCATCAACTAGAGACCTTGAAACAACAAATAGTTTATTCTCAAATTTTAATAGGGTCAACCTTCACATACAAAAATGCATTCTAAATCAGATTGGTTATATGATTTACCTGGAGAGTAAGATACCTTTACGATTATACATAACACCACTGAAACAAAAGTTGCAACATAGGTATCCACTTACTCAACAACCATTTGGAGAGATAAATATTTCAAAGGAATCCTCTTCAAAGATTCTTGAATTCTTGCAAATTTCTCCTCAAAATGTGTTGCATCAACACAACAATTTCTCATGTGAAGAATTAGTTGTCAATAATTTGGTTGCAAGGTAGAATTATATCTACTCATTGGAATTTATTGTTGTCATTGGCTTCAAATTCATCCCTCCCACCATAAAAAATGAAATCATATTGAAATAAAACATTTATGACCAAAAAGTAAAATGTTCTCAACTACCTTAAGGATGACCCAAGGGATTTTTTTTTTTTAAGGAATAAAAAAGTGTTTTGTAAGTCAATTTTGCAATTTATGTAAAACCCAGAGTCCCTACGTGTTCTCCTGGAGATTAATGACCCGAGCTACTCCCAGGCTCCCTCTTGTTTGAGGAATTACATGCTACTAAAGACTTTCTTTGCCCATATTGAAAATGAATGAGAAATTTTCGACGAACATCTCTCACCATCCTATCATAATAGATCGTTAGATCAAGTAGAACGGCCATTATATTCTTAAAAGGTGTTATTGGTTCTTTCATTCTCATCTTGTGATAGAAAATACCTTATCTAGAAGAGATATAATGAATAAATGCTTCGCATGGATTTAATTCGAGAACATAGGATGATTTAACGAGTCCAAAAACTTTAGTCGAATCATATTTCTTGTGTAGATTCAAAGGAGGAGAACCATTGAATGGAATATGTGAAGAAATATTTTTATGAAAATCTTTAGGAAACATTTTCCTCCCTTGAAACATTTGAAGCCCTAAGAAGGCACACTGTTGAATCACTTTCTTAGCAGATCTTGCATTTCCACCATTAACCATCAGAAAAAAGGAGCTCAAATAAGAAATAGCCTTGGTAAAATTTTCCTACACTCAAAGTAGATGCTTCTCCACTTGGGAAATGAAGCCATTATCATATCTTCCTCCCCTCGCATGCTTCATAAGCCTATAAATTTCAGTAATTTCATTTCCTAATTCTTACATAAATATCTTTGTTTGAGAAACACAGTGAGTAGGAACCAAATAATTCGAAATTGAACTAAAACCATCTAAGAATAAAATTTCAATCAAAAAATGTTCAACTGAATTCAATCACTTCTGTTGGAACAGGGTCTCCTAAATCTGCGAATTTTGTCCATTTTTCTATATTTTTTAGTCTAACACAGGGGTTTTTGGGTGGGTCAAAGACCCTAATGCATTGTAACGGGTTAAGGGTAGACCAAGAGTCTGCAAACCACATTTTGTGGACCATTGGATGCGTAGGCTAAATCGGTATAAATAGATAAACCTTTTTGAGTCATAGGCAAAGAAAAAAATAGACATTGATGTTAAGCACGAATTGTTAGATCTGTTGTTGGGTTTTTTGGGGAAGTACTCCTACTAGCTGTGTGTGTTGAGCTCCTTAGTCCTGTTGTGTGCGGACCCTACTGGTTGTGTGCACAAGCAATATTTTGGGGTTGTAAGGAGATTCTGGTATTAATATATATGCAGAGTACTATTGATATCTGATGTGATATGGACCTGTTTTGTATATTTATGTGGACTTGGATTGTATGATTAAGCTACAAAATATCTGTTTGATAGCTATGAAAGTATCCTTGTTTCTGTTATATGAATATATGATTTGTTAATTGTTGTGATTATAGTTGTGATACTGATAGATTGGTAGTATGCACGTTGATGCAAAGGTAATCATTAGATCTGAGCTTTGTGATATAATTCTACAACTAGATATGTTAAATGTGAAGCTTGATAAGTTGGGAACGCAACTCTGCTTGACTTACCTACTCTTTCTCAGGGTGCAGAAACTTGGTTCTAGCACCCTCCCATACTGCTTCAAGTGAGACTTTGGCCTGCGTAAGTAGGTCACTGCCGAAAGGGTCAGTAGTATAGGGGTTTGTTGGAAAACCTTAAACCTTAGAACCTAGGTCAGGACCCCTCGAGTCAACAAATGGTTTCATTTCCAGGACCGGGAGCATTTTGAGAGAGAGATCAGGTGATGCCAAGAACACATTAGAGACATGAGAAGAAAGATATCGACGAGTGGTTCGAAAAGAAAATTCAGGAATTTACAGTAAGAGAGAATCATAGTACAAATCTAACCACAGAGGAGTGTAAGAATAAGTACATCTTCACAGAGATCTTGAGATTTTCTTTGTGAAATTTGTGATCGAGCTTTAGGAGTGGCTTGCAAGGATCGTAGATTTCCAAAAGTGTTAGAAGGATGAACGGGTCACATAATGGACCCCAGATCTGATTCAGAAATTAGAAAATACTGATAACACCATCACTCGTATGGTAGATCACTTGGTGGACAGTGTGATAGGAGGTTTTGTGACAGATATTGCAATTGATCAATTGGTGTCCTACTCGAAGCAGAATGAAGGTTCTTCAAGGGTTTCCGCAGTAAGTTTATAAAAACTCCACCACTACTGATTGAGATCTTATTGTGTGAAAAGAGCATTATGTGTATTCATATAGAGTGAATGAGCTCTGATCAAAGTTAGGGTACAACGCGTAGTGGTAAATACTACAAAACTAATCAAGAAGGAGATCGATCTGTCTACAGTCCAGTAAGAAACTCTACCGCACATAGCTCTCCTTCTATGCCACCTTCGAACACTCATAGGGGTAAGAATTCACCACCGCCACCACTAGAAGATGATATGGCCTCTCACATGAAGCTACCTACCTTCAAAGGCATAGGAGATGAAGATATGGATTGGTTCTGGTTTGTCGCAGGATCAGTATGGACTGCGTAGAATGTAGCTAGTGATGCAGTGAAAAGAGCACAATTATCCCTTGCCTTTGAAGGAAGAGCCTTGGACTGGTATATGGGATACATCGACCAGCAAGAGAATGCAACCATTGAAGAGATTAAAAATTCCTTGAAACAATAGTTCAATAATCCCAAGTCCTACTCTAAGATAATGAACGATATGAAGGATTTCAAGCAAGTACCGTTCAAGTCCATATTAGAGGCTAGTCAATTATTAAAGAAGGTAATTATAGAGGGATGATTCCTGTATGATGATAGGAAGCACATAGAGTGGTTCATTTCTACGCTGTTTCCCCACCTACGTGTGCCAATGGGACATCGAGCCATTGAATCATAGGAAAAAGCCCTAGAAATTGCGATGAAGCTAGAAGCTGCACCAAGAGATGATACCCAGTTGGGAGTACAACAGATACAAGGTGAGCTAGAGGCAATGCACATGGACATACAAAATCTGTGAAAGGAGCGAGGAGCAGAGGCTAGCCCTAAAAGATGATGCATACAGTGCAGGGTGAATGGACATACCAAAGATAATTGTCCTCTATTAGCAAACTACATACAGGCCAGGGATCTAGTCCGTTGTATCCTAGGGAAGTTGCAGGACCAAGTGGATCGATGCTTTGGTGTGATGATTATCATTTTAATGGGTAGCACGATACCAACCACTGCCCTCGCCTCACCACACATGTCTTAGAAATAAAGAAATAATGGTGCAGGTTCTGTAGATCTGTAAGCCATGATGAATAGAACTGCCAGACATACAACCTGATGATAGATCATCGAAATCTATATAGGGTACAGTTAGACCGGTCCTCACCAAGATCCCCCTCGGGCATAGGTGGCTCCCCAGCTAGGGGCAGGGGAGGAGGCTGGGGTGGAAGCGCAGGTAGGGGGAGAGGACACATAATTTTCTATAACTATGGATAAATAGGGAAATTTGCAAGGGATTTCATGAAACCTGTGAGACAATCCTATAGATACTGTAGACAGCTGGATCATGTGATTGAAGATTTCTCAATTATGATAGCCAATATGCAAGAGAAGCAGCAGACACCTACGCAGAATGTACAAAGGGTTAAGGCAGAACCCAGAGAAAAAGGGACAAGTATTAATGTTATAATGCGTAGCGGCATGGCTACCAGAGGAGCTGTGGAGAAAGCTGAGGAAGAGCCTCTTATTCGTAAAGAAGACATTAAACAAGAAGGTTTGTAATTACAAAAGGAAAAGGAAACCTTTGTCACAATTCGCTAATAATTTGCTAAGGCTGAGGCACCTACTCCTCAAACCCCTGTGAACCTCAAAGCAGATGATGAGGTTAAGCCATTCCTGCAGGCACGTATGAAGCTGTTGCACCACCAACGGGCCATAGAAAAATATAAGCCTTGATAGATAGCTGCGCAAAAAAGACACCCCCAGCTATGGAAATTAAGGATGTGCGCAAACTGTATAACCATAAGAGACATACTGGTAGGTAGATGCGGTCAACCGCACATATCGGTGATTACGAGAGGGATCAGGTTATTCTAGACTTGGGATCAGATGCAAACGTACTACCTAAATAGACTTGGCAGTGAATTGGAGAACCTAAGTTGGAATGGTCCACTATCCATCTATGTGTGGCCAACCAACAGAAGATCATCACATTAGGGAGAATATCAAAGATCATAGTAGGTATCACAGGAGTTAAGGTATGGGCTAACTTTGAAGTCATTCAGATTGTAGAATATGTGGACCCTTACTCAGCAATCCTGGGATTGGACTTGGCCATTGATATGGGTGGTATTATCAATTTGAAGAAAATAAGCATGGTGTTTGAAATTGAAGGAACACGGGCGATCATGCCTCTACACCTTGCAGAAGGAGAAAGGTATACAGAGCCAGTGCATGAGGAAGAAGACGTGGATCACATCTATAGGTTAATTATGAGGGATGAAGACTGGATCAATCCTATGGCTGATAGTGTGCTTTGCTGGGAAAGGGATAGCAAATTCTTTTCCAACTCTGATGAAGAAATGGAAAATTGGCAAAACCGGTTGTATGATGTCTCTACGTTGCGCTACCTGCAAATCACTAGGGACTTCCATTGCATCTCCTATGAGGTAAGAGAACTACCCTACTTTGATGGGTCTGATAGTGTAAAAGAACTTTTGCAAACATTCGAAGCTAAGCTTCCCAGAGAATGGAGGCTATGGGCCCTTAATCTAGCTATGCACGCAAATCCTGCCAGATGGTGGGACACACATAAGGAGGCGTTCTAGGACTGGGAGGAATGTTGGGACATGATGATTCTGCGATTTGAAACTCCGCTTGAGGTGCATGTAATGTTGTTCCTTGGCCTAGGGGACTCGCGTGAACACTTTTTCTCTTGGATGGAGAAGTGGTGCGACCGAACTAAAACATAATGGGTTCACTTGTTTATTCATGCATTGGGACCAAACCCCATTGTGTGGTACTTGGATGCGGAGCTACATCAGCGCACCCACCACTGGGAAACTTTGAAGGATGAATTCATAGGTACATTTGAACTTACAAGGGGCTCGGAGACACTTGATGAAGCTCTGCAGGATATATATACATTTGTGTTTGGTGAATCCAGCCCATCTACAGCATTTGGGGTACCAACATGATAAATGCAGATGTAGGATATTGTCAATTGTCAAAATATAGCTATAGAAGGATGTCATGAGGATTAGCGCAATGTCTCTATCCTAGAATCAGAGGGGGAGCGAGTAGTTGCGCGACCTCCACTGCAGATTATGGATGTGACAAAGCCTCTGAAACTGTGGGAAGTCAACATTGGCATGGTAGAGCAGCCTAAGTTTCCTAAAATTGGAAACTACTAGGATGGTGACATTGTAAGCAAGGTTGCTAAATTGCTCACATAATATCAATACTTATTCTCGACCAAGTTTTCAGAGCTCAAAGGGATCACATGGGACCTAGGGTTTATGCACATCACGCTAAAACCATATGCGCGCCTGGCAAAGTTGCGGCCTTATCTGCTGAACCCTAAGTATAAAAAGAAGGTTCAGGAGGAAATCAATAAAATTCTCGCCGCAAGTATTATCGAGCTATTCGAGTATTCAGATTGGGTAAGTCCTATGGTGGTTACGGGAAACAAAACGAAGGGAGAAATCTACATTTCTGTGGACTTACGCAAGTTAAATGACGCCTATGTACACAACCCCTTTTTGACACCATTGTCCGATGATATCCTAGATAGTGTAGGAGGCTAGGAAGCATACTCATTCACTCATGGGTTTTCAGGGTACCATCATATTAGAATAGCACCAGAAGATTGCAACAAAACTACATTTTCTAGTTACTGGGGATCCTTCTAGTATATCGTCATGCCGTTTGGACTCAAGAATGCCCCTGATATCTTCTCGTGGGTAGTTGTCGCAGTGTTCAAGGAATTCATCCATAAATTCCTAGAGGTGTACTTTGATGATTGGACCGTCTTCAACTTATTAAAGACGCATGTTTCGAACCTACGCATGATGTTGGACGCCTGCTAGAAACACCAGATTCCCTTAATATCAAGAAATGTATCTTCTGTATACCCTTCAGAATCTTGCTCAGCCATATAGTTTGATGACAAGGGTTGATGGTGGACCCTGTGAAAGTTGCAGTTATCATCAATCTGGGAGTGTCTATGACTGAAAACTAGCTGTGTTCGATCCTTGGACATACGAGCTACTATAGAAAAATCATTTTGGGATATGCATTGATCACAACACCTCTAGAAAAGCTACTTAAGAAGTATGTTTCATTCTTTTGGGATGACGAGTGCCAAAATAGCTTTGAGCTACTCAAGGAAAAGATGGTATCTGCACCTATTTTTATTTTTCCTAATTGGGTGAAGGTCTTGCATGTTCATGTTGATGCTTCAGGAATTTCCCTGGGAGCGGTCCTTATGCAGCCTAGAGCCGGAGACATTAATCACCCAATCGCATTTTCTAGTCAGAAATTCTTAGGTGCGGAGTGCAATTATGCCACCACAGAGAGGGAAGGGTTGGCCATGGTCTATGCATTATAGAAGTATTGACACTATCTGGTAGGAGGGAACTTCAAAATGTTCATAGATCATTCAGCGTTGAAGTACCTAGTGAATATGGCTGTATTAGGGGTGAAAATCTGCCGATGTCTTTTAATTTTTCAGGAATACGAATTTGAGATCATTGTCAAGCTAAGGAAATTGAATGTCGAGCCGGATAGTTGTCTCGAATTGAGAGTGGTGAGGAATTGACAAAAATGGAGGAAGGATTGTGTTAGTATGAATCTTTCGTCGTAAATGATCACTTTAGCTACACATAAAAAATAGCCCTAACATTGATTATGGCTGCCAAATATCTTTAAATCTGCAATTAGGTGATCCAAAAAATGTTGCACAAATCTAGATCTAAGCATAAAAGACATTAAGCAGATAAAGTAAAATGTGGCTCCATGCATCCAATAGACAAGACAAGAACAATGTATTTGAAAGAATTTTTATATTATATTAAAAAGGGGGCAGCTAAGAGGAAAACAAGAAAGGTGTTTTCCAGTTCTCCTCAATGGGATGGGTTCTTGGAAGTCCTCAGCATTTTAGATCTAAAATTTCTCTCTCTTGTTGGTGTAGAAAACCCAGAAAAACATAGAACTCAAAGGGAGCTCACAAGGCAAAAATGGAGAATGTGACCAAGTATATATCTAGAGTGATCTAATGCAATGGAAGGTGACTAATGAATGGGGAAAATTATTCTACTTATAACAAAACATTAGGGTGATCTAGAACTTGGTGCATGAATAAAATAATATTAATCAAATTCTAGAACCACCCTTTAGGAATATTTTATTATATTTGTTGGAGGGAAAAGAATTTTTGACTTAGGTCAATTCCTTTATTTATAAATAATAAATAAATAAATGATTTATTTATTATTTTAGGGGAATGGTGGGAATATAATTAAATAAATAATGATTTATTTAATTTTTTAAAAATGATTTAGTCAAATTTAACTAGGAATATTATTTAAATAATGATTTAAATAACTTATTCCTAGGAAATAATCAAATAAATAAGGATTTATTTAATTAATTTCCTTGTTTTGGGTTAAATATGACCAGGAAATATAAACAAGTATAGATTTGTTTATTATTTCCTTTTGGGGTTTCCTGTTTAGACCATAAACAACTTAATAAAGGTGTTTTACTAAGTTATTTCACATACTGAACACAATTTTACTTAGGGAAAAATTGGTCTTACATGGTGTACTTGGGTTCATCTAATGATAATAGGTTAGATGAAAAAAAAAATGGTGTAACAGATTTCCCCCCAATGTACGAGTGTTAGGAGCAAATCGTATGACCGAAGTACGTTGTAAGAACTCAATCACTAGACATCAAGAGGGAAGTCAGAGAGAGGCATGTAAGGTAGTCTAATGTGCTAAAGGACTAGTCCCTGAGGAGACGAGACTTACAAGTGAAACAAGTATTTATTTTATGAAGTGGTACCTATGCTAAAGGCGGCAGGGGAGGCATACCTATGCCCGTCGAGATAAAGTACAAAAGAATAGGAAGTCCAGTAAACAAGGAACCGAACATAAAGTACATGCTGGCATAAATACGAGCCAAAAAAATAGAAGGATGAATCCCACATACAAGTTGTGCCTGGAATAACAGCCAGGACTTATACAATAATATTTGAGTACATGAGATACAAATACAACCCAAATACCCCCTACACACGGGGAAGGGCTCACAAAATATGACTGATACATGCAAGTTGAAAAAGGTGTTGCAAGCAGCTGACGCCGATATCATCAAATGGGAGGAGCTGCATCAAGGGCTGAAATGAAGGAGTCCTCTGGGCATGTGGGGGGCTACCGGCAAGGCCACCCCCTCATGAGGGTTGAAACATCTCACACACACCCGAGAATCACCAATAGCTGCTGCTGCATCACTGGACCATCAAGTATACAGATCGTGGTCATGCTGAAATGAGCTCGAACCAAGGTACACTGCCCTCTAGACTTGGCTTCCGGAGTAAATGAGCTGATGTCAACAAAAGGAGGTCTACCATAGGTGAGGCAATAAGGGATCCCCAACTAAGGCATGAGAGAAAATAGTAAAGTGACTAACGGACAGACACTAATGATGATAATGAAATGGGGGAAGATTCAAAGAGGACCATAAAAAACATGAGTACAAAATGGTATCTCATGACGGAAATTGACACGAACAGGAATGCGTTTGGAGGTAAAGTGGTGGCCCCAATGAAAGGTGTTTTAAGTGAGAAAATCCGATTTTGAGGAGTGGTGAAGTAAGATTTCGTGGACAACAGGTGTCCTGGTGCAGTAGTGAAGTACGAAAACAAACAGATGCTGGCTATATAAAAGAAAATAAAACATGCATTTTGAATAGGAAATGCTAAGGGTAATATCTCTTAAGATAGAGTGCATTGCAAGGATTAGGAAGGATGTGGCCTTCAAAGTCCTGTAAAAGATATGCCCCCTTAATGAGTCAAACTTCCCATGACCGAGGGTATCATGGGCCTGGTCATATACTAGAACAAGGTCACCTTCATGAAAGGTATGAGGGTGTACTTTTTGGTCATATTGAGCTTTGGTGTTATTTTTGGTCACTTCAAGAGTTTGCAATGAAACACGAAGGTTTTCAGAGGCACGCTCGAGCATGATAAGTCGTTGTTCTAGAGGTTGGGTATTAGGGAGAAGTTCGACGGCTAAGTGAAGGGAAGGGATTTTACACTCGATCAGTAAAACTACCTCCTCGCCAAAGACAAGGTGGAAAGGAGTGAAACTAGTGGCGGTTTTAACAGAAGTACGATAAGCCCACAAAGTAGGGAAGAGCATAAAATGCCAATTGGTCTCGTGCTTATTCACCGTTCATTGAAGCATGGTCTTAAGAATTTTTTTGACCGTTTCAACTTGGCCATTACCTTGAGGGTAATAGGAAGACGAATATTGGTGCTCAAAACCCAATAGGGAGAATAGGTCATGCCAAATCTCATCTTCAAAATGTCAGCCATGGTCAGAGACTAATTGTTTTGGAACTCCAAATCGAGCAATGATGTGGTTAAAGAAAAAGAGACCTGTGGTGGCTGCCGTATTATTGAATGTTGGCATAGCTTCGGCCCATTTAGTGAAATAGTCAACCGCCACGATGATATATTTGTGGTTACCAGCAGATGGAGGTCGACATTCCATAAAGTCAATGGACCATTTACAAAAAGGACCAGTTGTGACGACAGGATGGAGGGGAGCGGGAGGGGCTCGTGCCTTGGGGGCGAAATGTTGGCAATTGGAACAGTGTTTGACTGCTTCAATGCAATCACTGAAGAGAGAAGGCCAAAAATACCCAACGCTCATGATTTTTTGGGCGGTGGCGAGGCCGAAGAGGTGGCTGCCACAAGCACTGCTATGACAGTCATTGAGGACTTGCTCAGCTTCAGCATGTGTGAGGCAATGACGAAGGACAGTATCTATGCCACGACGATAAAGGTCATCACCGATTAGAAGGTAGCGAGAGGTTTGGTGTCAGATACATCGTCGAGCATCACGATCAAGATGAAGGGCGAAATTTTGGGTTCGCAAGTAAGTAAGGATGTCACCGTACCAAGGATCATCGGTGGTGATGGAAAATAAATGTTCATCAGGAAGAGCATCATTAATTGGAGTATCTTGCGTCTTGGTAGGCAAATCAGAAATGAGTTCAGTGAGGACTAAACCTTTCTTAATTTTTGGGGTGGCAAATTCAAGGTTGAATTCTTGGAGGATATGACCCAACGAGCGTACTTCCCACTGAGGATGCATCGACTCAATAGGAAATCCATGGGGTTGGAATCAGTCACAACCTTGGTGGAATGCATGAGGATATAATGACACAGTTTTTGGACCAAGGACACGACAGCGAGTGCTAATTTTTCTTCATGTGAGTAGGACACAGGTGGACCAGCAAGGTTCTTACTGACGTAATAGATCATATGTTTGATATTTTTATCATCCTCTTGGATAAGGACACCGGTAACCGAATAGGTGGAAGCAGAGATGTATAGGATGAAATCGTGGTCAAAGTCAGGATGAAGGATCAAGGGAGCGAATGTGAGAGCATGCTTGAGGGCATCAAAAGACTCTTGAGTGTAGGTATCCTAGACAAATGGAGTGTGAAATCGAAGAAGTCTAAGGAAGCCGTGTGCAGTAGTAGCATAGTCAGGAATGAATCAGCGAAGAAAATTAGCTTTACCTTAGAGACTTTGTAGCTGGCGTAAGGTAGAAGGAATAGGAAGTTCAAGAATGGCTTGAACCTTTAAAGGGTTGAGAGTTATCCCGTCTTTAGATACTATGAAGCCAAGGAGACGACTGGAGGGAACACAGAAGACACATTTCAAAGGGTTAAGGCGGATGTTATACTTGCGACATCGAAGGAAAATGGTACGCAAATCATGGAGGTGTTGCGCCCGATGTTTAGAACATGCAGTAAGGCCGTCTAAATAGGAAAGGATAATATGAACTAAGTCATGGAAACATTAAGACATGGCTCGTTGAAAAGCGTCACTGGCATTTTTAAGGCCAAATGGCATAAATTGGTATGCAAAAGTGCCCCACGAACTAACGAACGGGGTTTTAAGTTGATCAGCATGACGGATAACAATTTGGTTGTATCCGAAGAATCCATCCATAAAGGATAGAACCTCATGCCCCGCACACTCATTAATGATTTAGTCAATAAATGGTGTGGGGAAGTGGTCTTTGGGACAAGCTTTGTTCAGATCACAAAATTCGATACAAAAACGAATGGTGCCTGGTTTCTTGAGGACGAGAATGGGGTTAGACACCCAAGTGGTGTACTCGATGGGATAAATGAAAACAGCCTACCAGAGCTTATCGATTTTAGATTTGATGGCTTCACATCTGGCGGGATGAATAGGTCGCAACTTTTGATGGACTAGAGTGGCATCAGGCCATGTGTCAGTATGGTGTTCGACAATGGCAGGATCGAGTCTGAGCATTTTTTAGTAGGACCAGGCGAAAATATCATGGAATTATTTGAAGAGTTTGGTGTAGGCTTCAATTTCTTCCAGAGTGCATTGGATGCCCATGGTGATATGTTCTTCGATACTTGGTTTGACATAAATGTCTATTTTGATGGTAGGAGAGATATTGGCCATATTGCCTTCTTCGAAAGCATCAGGTGCAGGGATGAGATTTTTGAACCAATCAACTTTATCAGGAATGAATTCCTTAGATTCGACAACATACTGGTCATGGGATTGATATGGAAGGAAGTATGCACAATGGTGCATATCATCCCATGGAAAATCAGGTTCGTTCAAGGCTTCCATGATGTCTTCATCCGACTGGAATATGGGAAGAGTGGAGGGAATAGGGTGATCTGATGAGGTAGAAATATGAGACACCTGATTGTGAGGGGAAATGCCTACATGCACGCCATCATGCGGGGTGACAGAGGAGTAAGTAGATGAGTGGGTAGGTGAAACATCAGGGGAAGGCACTAAGGGGTTGGTTGCCGAGAAACGCGGTGATGAGGAAAGGTAAGAAATAGTGGCTGAAGGTTTGGTCATTTCAATATCAGGATGGGAAATGTTAATTGGGGTAGACCGGTGGTCTGGGGCTAGTGAAGAAGGATTATGGGCAAGTGCGGCTTCGAATTGGCGGTATGCAACTAAAAAAGAACGATACTCATTAAGGCGGGGGAAAAGGTGGGTATAATGTCCATAGAAATCACACTAAGAACAAGGGTGATTGGTGTGCAAGTTTTTATGTTTCGGAAAGGAATCCAGTATGGTGACGTAGACCTCAAGAATATTGGATTTTGGGAACGTGTCATTGACCATGGTCTTGAGGAGTGGTAATTCGGGACAGATATGGGTGGCGTGACCGACAACGTCACACAAAGCACACTGGATGGTATGCTTTGGGGGCTGGGGGGGGGGGTGTAGATTTTGTCGGGGCAGACTTGTCCTTTGATGCCCCCCTGCGAGCTTTTCTATTCTTACCCGAAGTGGTCGCAATAGGAGGGGGTTCCTGATGAGGTGATTGAGGTATAGTTGCAGCGGGAGAAGACATGGGGATCGGTTGAACTGGGGTCAAAGTAAGATATGGTTTGGGTTGAACAGGCAGGGTAGTGGCTGGAGGGTCAAGGTACTAGACGGGTATACCCAAGGTCAAATTGGAGAGGGATAAAGTGGCCAAGATATGGATGGAATAAATTCTGGGAGGGGGGGCAAGGAAAGGTATCTGACCAGCAGGGTAATGGCCAGGAGGAATGGTGCCAAGGGGGTTGATATCGGGTGTAATTGACCCAGGAGGGTGGAGAGGCGCATGGGGACTATTAGTATAAGGAGATTCAGAAAGAAGAAGGCTGGCTAGTGGGGGCGAAGGGCTAGGAGAGGGTGGGGGTGTGTGAGGTTGAGGTTGCTGACTAGCCAAAGTGGGCTGCTTAAGGTTAGCCCAAGATGATTGCATCATGCAAACATTCGATAAGCTAGGATCAGATACAGGAGGAGGGGCCAGAAATGTTCCAAGTAAGGAGGAGTCTTTATAGACGCTAGGGGAAACACTGGGCAAAGAATTAATAGTTGGCTTATTGGTGACGGCAGAGATTGCAGACTCAGGGAAATTTTGAGATTGTGGTTCATGATATGTCAGCTGGTTGAAGATGAAAATATTTCCATTATGAGGGAAAAACATGTTGTGGTGGACTGTGGATGGGACGACAGACATGGCATAGGTGTAACTATGCCCTAAAATAATTTTATAGTCAAGAGGGGTGTCGATAACTTCAATGTCAACACAAACAGTCTTGCCTGCAAGGGTGATAGGATAGTTACGGAATAGGCCAATGGGTTGGGAGGTGTTGTATAAAATCAACCCCTACATTCAAATTTCAGCTAGGGTCTCCTTTTTCCTCCTTATCGTTGCCCTTTCCCAAGCTGGAAATACATTGAAAAAGGCTAAAATCCACTCTTCAAAGTCATATAAGGCCTAGCTCCTTTCTCCCCCAGCTCCACGCCTCTTCATACCCATATAGCCAAGCGCTGTCCCTTAGAGCGTCAACCGAAAATCAAATGATCGCGCTATCGCATTTTCCTTCCCATCGCAAAATCGCAGTTTCCCGTTCATGCCATTCCCCGGCATCGCACTTTTCGTTTTTGCGATCTGCGCTCGACCAGTCACGCCCATCGCATAGCGCAGAGCGCAGATTCTTGTTATTCCATCGTTCCCTCTATTGCAATTTCTCCACTTGCGATTTTGCGATGTGCGCTCTTGGTCCCACTTCCAAAGCCTTTGCTCCATTGTTTTGACACGTCTTTCTTCGTAACTCCCACGAAAGTTAATCTTTGAGTTTTGGTGCCGTTAGCATTGTTTCGCCATTTTTCGTCATCTGCCCATGTGTCATTTTCTTTTCCCTCTACCATTCACATATTTCGTTCATGTGCTGCGTTCAACATTTTTGTTTGATGTTTTTGCCTCGTACACTTATCATCGTTCCTTTGTATTACCTCATTTTCACTTCCCATTCCTCTGTTGTTCCTCTGTGTTTTTCGCCACCCCACGTCATTTCATCATCCCCTCAAACCGATGCCACCGCTTCCGTTAACCTCACTATGTCCACTATCTCTGTGATTAGTCTTATTCAACAGGCTTTTGTTTTTGCAGGAATTTGTTGTGGGAATGAAATTGGTGGAAAGGATTCGGGAGCCACTATGATGTGACCCCCATTGAAGAAAGATATTTCAATCTATAGAACCATCCAGAGAAAATCGAAAAGGTGAATTTGGGTGGATGAAAACATTAATGCAGCAGCAGACTATTTATGAAGGAGCAATGAATTCAGTGTCCGGCATGAAAAAGGTTTCGAATTAAAATTCAAAATTTGAAGGCCGAAAGTACCATGTACAGAAACAGACGCCTCAAGGTTTAATTGCTGCAGATCTTCCTCCTCCAGCAAAGAGCAGGATATTTACATATTTTATTATCTACGTCTTGTCTATAAGAAGATTTTCATTTTCAGCACTCATTTCCTGAAATAAGTCGTAAAGTACAGTCATTTATGTTCAGTCATTCATAGTGTGGGCACGAATGTTTTCCGCCACCTGTTTCAAAATAAGTCATTAAATGTCTTCCATCTACCTTCTCCTCTATAATTTTCTATCTCTTCTATAAAAGCTAAAAGAAAAGACATTGTAAAGGTTCCAGATATCTATCAGCAGACTGTGCAGTGAAAAGGCTTTTGTATACATTTTGTAATATTTCGGTATGAAGGTTCAGAGCCCGTAGGCCCTCAGTGAGGAGGAGTTATAACTATAATGAGGATTCTGGTCTTTGGTATCTCACAGTATGTAATTTCCCTTATGTGTTAATACAATATCTCATTTCATGTTATTTATATTCTTGTATCATGTTCTAGAATGCGAGTGGCTCACTAGTTTGCAGTAAGGATTCATCCTAGTTGATGCCCTTCCTGGGATTAGTCAAGCGCTTTAAATAGGCCTAGTCATGATATACTGTTCCATGTTCATTTCCTCCATATTTTCTGCTATATCATTTGTGTTGGAAGGGTGCTTTTAAAATGCCAGGATTGTGTATGGATTCTTGAATCGGCAAGCCCATGCATGGTTTTGTTGTATATTTGGGTATCAATCTAATGTCAGCTGGTATCCTCTTACAGTTCCTCTCACTGCATCCATTTCCTGATATTTGATTTCTATGATATATTATCTAAACTGGCCCTCTTTACAGTAAGCTGTCTCTTAACTGTCTGATGCCTTTATATTGGAGTTTTGCATAATGTCCCTACCCTATTCTTATCTTTCTGTCAGCTTCTGAGAGAGATTGGTCCCAATTTAAACCTATTTCCTTTTTTTATAAGAGATAGTAAGAGAGCTTTTGGATTGACGACCCAAGCTATATGAAGAGCTCCTTTCTATATTAAGATGTCCTAGGCACTGGTCTATGGCAACTCTAGACTGTCTCTAGGGGGTGACAAAATTGTCCACAACAGGAGGCATGGCCATCCCATGCATGAAGGGTGATTGTGGAAGGGGCCAGCTCAGGAGATCCGAGTTGTTTCCAAACCAAAGCAGACATCACACAGGTAGATGCCCCGTCATCAATAATACACCGAGCGATGTTGGCATTTCAGATTTTGACTGGGATTTGGAAAGCAACAGAAGCCAGAATGGGGGGATGGTCTGAATGATGGGCATCGAAAACAATCAATTGGTCATCAACAGGATCTACAGCACCCACGACAGATAGTAGAGCCTTGTTTTGAGAAGGACACAACTGGAGGAGTTCCAGTGTTGAAATGGCAGTAGGAGATTGTGCCAGATCATCTACTATGCTATATGAATGGGCAACCCAACCAGAGGTAGAATTTCGGTGTAATGGGCCCTTAGGATTTGCAAGGGTCCATTGGGTGTCGACATAGGCTATGTAGGACCTAAAGATGGGGACTCGGTGACAGACGGAGCGAGAGGTGTGGAGTACTAACGAGACCGAGTTTGAAGTTTGAGGTCGACAGTGAGAGGTTGTTCAGAGGCCATCATGAGGATCTGGTAATTGGAGGAACCAGAAGGGGAAGGTTGAGTGGATACCAAGGCATGAGGTGGTTGGGTAGCCATGAATCCTTATTGAGGAAAAGGGTCGGTAAACACAACGGGTTGTGAAGTAGCTGTATTGGGGGGGACAGTAGGGGAGGAATTTTGTCCCCGCACAATGGCCTGAGACTCCCACATATGTCGCATCTGTGGTAATAGGCGACAATCATGAGTGTAATGACCATAAACACCGCAACATGAACAAGGCTTATTGGTGTGAAGCGACCTGTCCAGCTTGGGCTGAGAGCCCTGTGGCTGGTTAGCAATGTTAGGATCAATACTTGAAGGACTGGATCCATGATTTCCAGAGGCAGATGGATTGCCTCTCCTCTTTCGTTGAGAAGGAGGAGGAGGATTCGTGCCTTGTTGCGCAAATACTTACCCTGGAGGGGGTAGTAAGTACAGCTACGAGGGCAGAGAAGGCAAGGGAGTGGGAGGTCCAAATGCTGGAGGAGCTGGGAAACCAGGCTGTGGGTAAGGATAGGGTTGAGGATGGGTAACATTGAGGTAAGCAGGAGTGTGGGCAAAAGGAGGAGGCATGTCATATCCCGGATACATGTTACCTGGAGGGGGAAAAGTGCTGGAGGTGTTGGCCCCTCCTGGAGGGAAACCATAGGCCATAAAAGGTTGAGAAGAGGTATGAGAAAGAGCTCCAATGATACCATCAGTAGAGTGATATGTCCCCAGGGGGTTAGGGCCACCGAGTTTGGGGAGGTCAGGAAGGATGGTATAAACATAACCAAATTGAGCATAGATAAGGTCATACTTCAAGGCTATTTGGAGGGTGGCTTCTTCAGTTTGGGGAAAGTGGTAAGCGACATCTTTGCCAATGGGAGGTGAGAGAGAATGAAGGAACCAATCCCTATCAAATCGATCTTGAAAGGTGGGGGCTCGACATAAGCTATGTCTTCTCTGCCATTCCTGGACATGAGCGGAAAGGTGAGTCAAAGAGGATTGACGAAAAGAAGTCAAGAGTTCAGTACCAGTGTCGTATTGGAGATGGAGCTGGAAATAAGATAAAAATGCCTGGGCAATGGTCGCAAAGGTGATATGGGAAGAGGTGGCTTGATCAACATACCATTTAGGCGCTTCACCGGTAAGCATGCGTTGGAACAATCGAAGACGGATGGAGTCATTGGTGATGGAATTGGAGGAACACCACATATGGAAAGATCGAATATGGTTGCAGGGATCTTCACTAGCAAGACCTTCAAACTTAGGAATGTCGGAGGGGAGCTTGGTTGGCATATCAGGCCAACTAACATTGTGGCGGTTAGGATCATTGATCAGTTGATTAAAATTGGGGAGACTGAGACCAGCCATATAAGGGAGCAAAGGGAAAGTTGAGGTAGTGCTCATAGTGGTGCCGCTGGAAATAGACCCAGCAATAGAACTAGGGTTGTTGCTGGTAGTAGGCCCTAAACTAGACATGGTGAAGGTAAAATGGGGAGAGCCAGGAGTAGGGGGAGAACCCGAACAATCAGAAGAAGAGTCGGAGTGTGGACTCGAGGGAGGACTTACTCGATAATGGCGGGAAGGAGGAAGTCGACCAACCGGAAACTAAGGGTGAAGGCCAAGAAGTCTCTAGGAC
The DNA here is from genome assembly GCA_034641835.2 of Pinus albicaulis. Classification (NCBI taxonomy): domain Eukaryota; kingdom Viridiplantae; phylum Streptophyta; class Pinopsida; order Pinales; family Pinaceae; genus Pinus; species Pinus albicaulis. Next base: position 768,503,174 of record CM076570.1, read on the forward strand.
AAATGCCTTGGAGGCGCAATGATGATGGGAAGAAGAAAAACCAACAAGGGCAGGGAGGTGCAAAATCAAGTGAGGTGAATGTAAAAACAAGGGCGGAGAGGTGCTGTGTCAATTGAAATTAAAGGCTTTGCCAGGCAGTGTTAACCAGGCTCTTCTTCACTTAAGGTCAGTGTGTGGCATGCGTTAATTTTAATTTTTTAAACCCAGACATTTTGAGAGTAAAAAAAAAGTGTGCTGCGTAATTGAAAATAAAACTGCAGTAAATAAGACTGAAATAACAGAAAATTAACAGCTAACAATGCATCAATCTAACCCAAGAAGGTGGGTCTCTCAAAACTAGTCTATAAGAGGGAAAAAATCGAATCGAAGCATGCTAAAAAGAGGCCAATAGATCGAAGGTCGGGAGGGACGGGGATCTAAAGGAGAAATCTGCTAAAAAGAGGTGCAGAGAATAGCAAAGAGGCAGAGGCAAGGTTGCTGCTAGAAAGGAGGGGATTAGCTAAAGGTAGAAGGGACAAGGAGGCGGCCCTAGAGATGAACCCAAACAAAACCATATGAGGTGATTTGAAAGGGATAAGAGTTGATCTAAAGGGATCTGAAAAGAAGAAGGCTGAAACTCTGGAAATTCAGATGTCTAAAAAAGCTAAAACTCACCCACAAAAGGTGGAGGGTACTAAATCCCTAAGGGGCAAGATTCCCACTTAGTTGAGTGAAACAGATCAGAAATAGGTCTAAACGGGTAGAGACGGAGGCTGAAAAACCCTGACAGAAGCTTCAGACAAACCCAGAAAAGTTGCTGGAAAATTGCAGAAAAAAGTGCAGGTCGCAGGTTCTGACTTGTTTTCAGTCTAGGTTACAGTTTTGGGGCAGAAAAGTGTGCCCTCTAGTCTAGGTCGTATTTTTTGGGCCGATAAGTGCGACCTGCAGATCCAGGTCTCTCGACGGCAGATTTCAGAAAAAATTGTCATCTCAGCTGCGGCTGATGTCTATTACCTGTGCAATAGGGCCAAAAACATACAGAAGTTACAAATTTTAATGTTTGAGGGTTTTAGAGGGGAAAAGCACCATAAAAATAGGAAAAACAGAAAACTAAAGAGAAAACCTAGGGTCTGAAATAGCTGGATATGCAGGAATAGATAAAACGACAGCGATCGCAAAAGAAAACCCGTGTGGAGTTGCCAATTGTTAGTATGAATCTTTCGTCGTAAAATATCACTTTAGCTACACATAACCAATAGCCCTAACATCGATTATGGCTGCCAAATATCTTTAAATATGCAATTAGGTGATCCAAACAATGCTACACAAATCCAGTTATAAGCATAAAAGACATTAAGCAGATAAAGTAAAATGTGGCTCCATGCATCCAATAGACAAGACAAGAACAATGTATTTGAAAGAATTTTTATATTATATTAAAAATGGGGCACCTGATAGAAAAACAAGAAAGGTGTTTTCCAGTTCTCCTTAATGGGATGGGTTATTGGAAGTCCTCAGCATTTCAGATCTAAAATTTCTCTCTCTTGTTGGTGTAGAAAACCCAGACAAACATAGAACTCAAAGGGAGCTCACAAAGCAAAAATGGAGAATGTGACCAAGTATAGATCTAGAGTGATCTAATGCAATGGAAGGTGACTAATGAATCGGGAAAATTCTTCTATCTATAACGAAACATTAGGGCGATCTAGAACTTGGTGCATGAATAAAATATTATTAATCAAATTCTAGAACCACCCTTTAGGAATATTTTATTATATTTGTTGGAGGGAAAAGGATTTTTGACTTAGGTCAATTCCTTTATTTATAAATAATAAATAAATAAATGATTTATTTATTATTTTAGGGGAATGGTGGGAATATAATTAAATAAATAATGATTTATTTAATTATTTAAAAATGATTTAGTCAAATTTAACTAGGAATATTATTTAAATAATGATTTAAATAACTTATTCCTAGGAAATAATCAAATAAATAACGATTTATTTAATTAATTTACTTGTTTTGGGTTAAATATGACCAGGAAATATAAACAAGTATAGATCTGTTTATTATTTCCTTTTGGGGTTTCCTATTTAGACCATAAACAACTTAATAAAGGTGTTTTACTAAGTTATTTCACATAGTGAAAGCAATTTTACTTAGGGTAAAATTGGTCTTACATGGTGTACTTGGGTTCATCTAATGATAATAGATTAGAGGACCAAAAAAAATGGTGTAAAAAATTGCGTGACACGTAGCTATCTTCTATTAAGGTGGTTTATGCACACTTCGCTAACATCGTTTGGTTCCTGATTACGAGCATGGCACCTGTGCAGTATTCAGTGCAACAAAAGAAGGAGCTAGTAGCCTGTGCTGTGGATTTTACCATCATCGCAGGAAATTTATATAAGATGGGCATAGATGAAGTGTTGCGCAGGTATGTCCTAGAGCACGAACGATGTGATACCATGGTAGAAGCCCACGATGGGGTAGCAGGAGGTCACTACGCAGGGAAAGAAATGGTGTATAAGATCTTAAGAGCTGGTGTATGGTGGCCTACCCTACATATTGACTCTCACAACTATTTTAAAGCTTGTGATACAATGCCAATAGACAGGAAGGCAATTGCATAGAGATGAAATACCCCTTCAACTGCAGATGGCCCTGCATGTCTTTTATAAATGGGCCATCGATTTTGTGGGACCTTTAAACCCACCTGGAAAGAAGACAGGTGCACGTTACATTATAATTGCTATGGACTATATGACTAGGTGGGCCAAGGCACAAGGAGTGAAGGATTGTATTGTAGATACCACTACACACTTCATCTTTGAGTAAATTCTAACCATATTTTGATGTCCAGATATCTTGATGAGTGATAGAGGTATGCACTTTGTCAATGAAACCATACAGTCCTTGACGAAAGAATTTTGGATCCATCATGCGAAAAGCACTCTGTATCATCCTCAAGAGAATGGCACAGTAGAAGCTTTTAATAAGGTCTTGGAGAATTCACTGACTAAGGTATGTAATGCCAATCACAGGGATTGGGATGTGCAAATTCTGTCTGTTCTATGGGCTTACTTAACCACTTGTAAAAAGTTGACAGGGAAGATGTCGTTCAGGATGGTTTATGGTAAGGAGGCTATTATGCCCATGGAATATATTATTCGTAGCCTACGCATCATAGCCCTCACAAACATGGCAGAGTCTGATGTTATGGAGGAGTAGTTAGCATAGCTTGTGGCTTTGGAGGAAGACTGTTTCATCGCCAATTACCATCAGCAGGTACAAAAGGCAAATGATAAGGCCTGGCACGATTGACATATTCATCAAAAAATATTTGTGGGATGACTTGGTCCTGCTCTATGATATTTAGCTTATGAAACACCTCAGGAATGTTCGATAACACTGGCTTTGGCCCTATATAGTTAAGGAAATCACAGATGGCAGAGCTGTGTAATTAGCCAACCTGCGCGGCAATATGCTACCCGGCTACATCAATGGTAGTCGGCTCAAACCACATCGGATAAAATGACTATATGGTCGGAGTAGCTATAATAAGTGGGCTAGCCTCACCAAGGAAGGTAAGCACAGTAGGTACGATTCTCTGTGCAGCAAGAAGCTGTAGGATTGGAAGCCCGAGCAAGAGTGCCAGCAATGTAGAATTAAATTTGGAAGGAATAGACTCAGACTACAACAGGTGCGCTGGGAGTGCTAGAGGTATTCTCAAAGTGTAGGGGTGCGCTGGGAGTGCTAGAGGTATTCTCAAAGTGCAGGGGTGTGCTGGGAGTGCAGGGGTATGTTGAGCGCACCCAGGGTACAAAAAATAGCTGTTGGAATAGTCAAATCAAGTAAAAAGAAAAAAATTATTGTTAGATGGAGCGGGCAGCCGGTATTTAATGAGGCAATTTTTGGAGATTTTTTACCATTTTCTTGATGGTAAGTTCCACGTGAAGTATACCATACCATTGGGTGATCGCCAAAGCTATAAAATAGGTGGTCTAGATCAGAAAAGGGTTCTATATCTCTTGAATAGCTCGTACTTGGCATGTTTTTCTTGGACAAATTTGTGTTGTAAGAATGTCTGTGCCTATAACATCATGTCTGAGAAATTTGCTCCCTCTGACAGTAGTAATCCTAAGTTTGTATTTAGCACTAGGATGATGGCTACAAATCTTGTTGAACCCTCAAAACCGGTAATCTCCATGGAACAAGGCACTGAGGAAGTGGTGGAGATTGAGTCTGAGGCTGAAGAAGTTTTCTCCACTCTAGTCGCAATGAAGGGAAAGGAAAGAGAATAATACTAAGGGAAACCCCAAAAACTCATGAAAATGGGTTGGCGGGAAGCCTCGTATTTCCCCGAGGAATGTAAAATCCCTGAAGGTGACACCTCAAGCACATGCTACTCAAGGGAGGGCCCAACCTACTAGCCCGATCAATTGGTTACTTCCCTTCGTCCGGCTGCATAGGACCTCGAGGCGCACGCCAAAGAACCTCAACGTCCTGATCACTTATTTGTAGATGCCGCTGACCCTGGGTGAGGTCCCTGTCATTGGCGAACCTATTGGGAAGCTTCATGAGATAAAATTTGATGATCACGACTTGGCTAGTTTGGACGCCTTCCCTAAGCTGACACTTGAATTATACTTTGACACAATTCAGGTAGACGATGGGATAAAAATTGTTCCTCAGTGCTGGGTGCATGGATTGGCCAGGTCTGGGCTCTTGAAATTGCTAAGGATGCCACACTTTGGTCACTACAACATCATGGACCAGCTAGCCCGACAATTGCTCACCCTAATTCATGTTAGCTTCCTGTGGATCCAAGATAGGATCCCCATCGACGTTGCATTAGTTCATAGAATTGCTAGCATTCCCATCCATGGAGCAAACCCTCTGGAGTGCGTCGGTAAAAAGTATGAGGTGAAAATGCTGAGTATGTGCACAAAACCTACCATGTGGAGCGCAATACTCAGGGTTTTATAATCAATTTTGTTAGTGACCAAGGCATGCAGTTGGGCGCAATGTCCAAAATTGTGTTAGGGGACTGCTGGAACAGGGTCTCCTAAAGCTGCAAATTTTGTCCATTTTTGTATATTTTTTAGTCTAACAGAGGGGTTTTGAGGTGGGTCAAAGCCCCTAATGCATTGTAATGGTTCAAGGGTAGACCAAGAGTCTACAAACCATAGTTTGCAGACCATTGGATGCATAAGGTAAATCAGTATAAATAGATAAACCTTTTTGAGTCATAGGCAGAGAAAAGAATAAAGATTGATGTTCAGCACAAATTGTTAGATCTATTGTTGGGTTTTTTGGGGAAGGACTCGTTCTGGCTGTGTGCACGGAGCTCCTTAGTCCTACTGTGTGCAAACCCTACTGGTTGTGTGTGTAGGTAGTATTTTGGGGTTGTAAGGAGATTCTAGTATTAATATATATGCAGAGTACTTTTGATATCTAATGTGATCTATATCTGTTCTGTATAATTTATGCGAACTTGGGTTGTATGATTAAGATGAAAAAATATATGTTTGATAGCTGTGAAAGTATCCTTGTTTCTGTTATATGAATCTATGATCTGTTAATTGATGTGATTATAGTTGCAATACTGATAGATTGGTAGTATGCACGTGGATGTTAAGGTAATCATTAGATATGAGCTCTGTGATATAAGCCTGCAACTAGATTTGTTAAATGCAAAGCTTGGTAAGTTGGGAATGCAACTCTGCTCGACCTACCTACTCTCTCTTAGGGTGTGGAAACCTAGTTCCAACACCCTCCCATACTGCTTCAAGTGAGACTTTGTCCTGTGCAAGGAGGTCACTGCCAAAATGCCCAGTAGTATAGGGGCTTGTTGGAAAACCTTAAACCTCCGAACCTGGGTTAGGACCCCTTGAGCCAACAAATTCGCTCCTACTCCTGGACCTTTTCACTTAACAATTGCATTAAATATTTGAGTCAAAAAACTCAAAAATTATGTTTTTTCACCATTGAATAATAGTATTTCACTATTGCTTATGAGAAGCCCATTCTCCTCACAGTTCAATTCCACAAGTAAATCCATCTGAAGAAGTTCGCTAGATGTCCAAAATGGCCTTCCATCATGCACTTTAGTGACCACTAGCTCAATCAAGGTTCGATAAGTCCACATTGATATCTGATTCGTTGTGGTTTTATCCAGCATAGATTTCATGGATAAAATATTGGCATACAAAAATGTATCAAATATCAACACTTAGTGCTATTCTTGCCTCTCCAAAATGGGAACTAAACATTTGTTGATCCACACTTAGAAGCTAAGAAATCTCAACTTGAGATCCTAAATATTGGGGATAAAAAACATGAATGGAATCCCCATCAAAATCTACACCAAGTGGCCACCATATTAGAGGGTTAATAATCATTGTAGAGCACAGATGTACGTATGATTATAATCCATGTTGTTGTAGTCCTTTGACTTGGAAAATTGGCATACCAAGTGACAAGACAACATCAAAACCAGTCTTTAGAGCTCTAGGACCTAGCCTTCCTAGTCTTAGAGAGGGATCCCTCAATTGTTTGCAAAGATATGACTTGTTTTCTTGTAAAAGGTTAATTTTCAGCTAGTTATTAAGCATGATTTTGTTTGATTGTTTGATTCGACATGATGATCTAGGTAGCATAGACAAAAAGAGGAAATATCCAAGTTATTGGGCAATGGAGTCAAGTGGAAGTTGTAACAAGTTCACAAATGGATCAAGAGTATCAAAGGGAAAATATAACTTGGCCAGTGGATCTTCAAGGTATTTCAGGTGAAATGAAATGGACATCAATGGTTTAGAATGAAAAGTAGAACTAAGGGAAATTAAGAATCCTTAATTATATGTAATTCTCAACAAAGGGACTTAAAACATTATCTGAACATAAAGAGGCATTCAATAGACAGGGCTAACCATAAATTCTACAAACCACACTTCAGCAAATAATGATTTCAAGAAAAACTTTTCCAATGAAATATAGAAGGTGAGAAACTCATTTAACTTCTAGTGATTCCACCTTAAAGGATAAGAAAACATTTAAGATTCACACATAATTGCATTCATACAAGAGAGAACTCCTAGATATCTTTTATTACATCTATAAGGACCTCCAAAACAATTATTTAAGCCAGTACAAAGGGTATGATTGGAAAAAAACCTCTTTGGCAAAGTTTAAACAATGGTACTTTGAAGGGAGACTTCAGAAACAGTTTCTAAGTGGTAGCAAGTAAGCAGGGAAAACCATAAATCATGCTTGAGACCAACTGTATTGAATTATTTAAGAAATAAACAAGCATAGGGGTTCTAGAGAGAAATTAAGAATTCTCTGAAATATCCTAGCATAAGAAAATATTAAGACAGTGAAGAGTAAACAGAACTAAGGTGCTTTCAAAATACATTTCTTAGCCTAAAATTTTTACTCTACTGTAACAAAGAATGATGAAGCATAATGAAATAGGAAATAACAATAACAGATTTAGAGTACTTCACCAACAACCAAGCTCAGGGATCCAATGACAGAGCTTTCTTCATCAACAAACAGGTCATGACATGTACAAGTTCCAGAACATCAATTTACTTTCAACTTCAACAATAATATATATTACTTCAAATAGTCATCAAATGCCAACAATATAATGAGTTCAAATGCAGTATTTATGCTGCAAATGAGGAGGTGGAGCTGATTTAGGGTTTGATTTCTCTTAACTACATAGTAAATGCATTCCTAGACTTGAAAACCATGCAAGGCATAAGGTAGGAAGATGTTTAACTACTTCTCTATTTCAATCACTCTCTCTTAACTTTCTAAGAAAAGATAGGTGAAAATATTGACTTTCCAGGCTTATCCTTATCTTTACAATAACTGTCCTGATAGTTTTAAATATTTTCTTTATTGTAATAACTGGTTTTTTGTCTTTGTAGGTAGAAAGTAGGCCAAAGGTGTCAGTTAGATATTCTGAGTGAATAACTGCCCTTGTTTGATGTATTCGAGGCTGCTTTTTTAGCCTAAGCTTTCTAGATTTGATCATTAAACTATGCTTTGAGGCTTAATTATGCTCTTGTCCTTCATAATCCATCATGTTGTCTTTAAAACATCCAGACCTATTTAAAACTTTGTTTATTTGTATTTTAACTGTGTTTTCCTCCTTTAATCCTTGTTTAAGCTTTAATCTCAGTCTTCGTCCTTTGGTCTTCTGTTCTTCAATCGTCATTGTTTCCTCTGTTTTTGTCTACAGGAGGCTTCTTTGATGCCCTGGAGGGTTTCAAAAAGGATTAATTCTCATGAGGCACCAATCAATCATTGATATTAAACCTTGGATCCATTTCTTCTTTTCTTACAGACCCTCCAATCATCATCTTGAGGGCTCAGTCACTAATTTTGACTGTGGGATGGCCCTTCGGGCTCGGGGCCACCATTAAACTTGGAACCAAATAAAAAAAATATTATAAAACCTATGTATTTACGGGATATACTTCTTTTAGAGGCTTGAGGGAAACGGAAGAGCGATTAAATAGGAGGGGAGGATGCATGGAGGAGGAATTTCTTGGCAAAATAATGAAAAAACGGTGAATTTTGAATATTGGCACAGAATAGTGATAAGTGGTTTGTGCAATACCAAAGTGGTATTCACGTAGGGATCAAGTGGTAAGCAGTTTTGGACCTAACGAACACTATACTGCTCAGACGGTGACACGTGTCTTTAGGGAAACCACTTTTATCACATTGAAATGGGGTTTTAAACCATTTTGGAGAAATGAGAGCGATAATGAATCGGGGCCGTTGGATCTAGGGGAGACAGATCAATGGTGGAGAGGGATTGTGATGGGACAAGTTGCTCGACTAGAGAAATAGGTGGACCAGAGGTTGACATCATCAATTCTGTCAAGTAGCGGAAAGGTCGGGAGGGGGACGGAAAGGTGAGTTTGGATGGCATCTGTTGGATCATGAAGATCCATGGTGGAGATTTTATTTGGAGAAAACAAAGGTGAAGAGAAAAATAAGGTGAAGGGAGCTTCAGAAAGCGAGGAGATAGGGTTCCGTGGAGAAAAAGTGGGACTAGGGACTTAGTCCTTTAAGCAGTGGTTGTAGGCCTTTGGTCATATACGGAAGAAGAGTAGAGAGGGCTTAAACCTGAGAAGGGCTTAAGGCCTAATCTCTTAAATGGGTGGAAAATAATCCAAAAAAGGGTTTTTAAGCCTTTTTGGAGGTTTCTGATAAGGTGGAAAAGAACGTTTTAAACCAATATGAAGGGGTATTAATGGTTTAAAAAAGGTTTTTTTAGAAGAAATGAAGGATAAATGAAGGGAATATGGGATTTTTAGAGGGAAAAAGACTGATAGAGAATAGGAGTAGGAGTGATAATATGAGGGAATGAAATGGAGATGAAAATGGTGGAAATATCTTGAAACAACTTCTTTTTGAGATAACAGGATAACTTGGAGGTTTTGAGTGAATATTTTTAGCTACTTGATAAAATTAGGATAATGAAGGTAGTGATATTTCTAGAACTCACAATGTTTATGCAAATATTGTCTCTAGAAATCTGAGATTATCACTTAGTCATCTTTAGATAAGATCAAAATTATTGATAACTAACAGTGGCTCCACTTTGGGAGGGTAGCTTGCTTTTTAAGGTGGTCAGAACCTCAGAAAAATAATCTTTTGAGTTTCAGGAGACCAGTGCCTTTCCATTGGGTGGATTTCTTCTTTCTTTCTTGCTGATATTTCTTTATTTTGACAATTTCAATCAATCTACAACATGTAATTTCTTTAAACAACATCTCTGCCTACCCAATATTACTTGTCCTAGCAATTTTTTTTCTTCCTCTTGAGTGCATTTGAACTAGAAAACTCTTTGACATTTTATTTTTGAAAACTGAAAATAAACTACCTATCCCTATCCTTATTTCTTCCAAGAGTCCAGATTAAACTGTTGAACTCTTTTTATTCCCTAACTATACTAACTAACTACCAAGATTAAACTGTTTTGCAAGCTTGATTCTCTAGCTATTGACATGAAAATTTAAAGCATGGTTCAAATCAGGATTGGACAATCTGATCAACCATGGTTGTGGCATTTGGAACAAGTTGCACACAAAATTTATTTGCATAAAAGTAAACTAGGAAGATAAGGACATGATTTTTTCTTTGTAAGGCATCCCTATCTATATCTTTGGTTCTGTTTTGAGCATGTGGAAGAAGTATCTTTATATTCTCCTAATTTATCTTTTTCTGAATAAGTCAAGTCTGAAATGATTTTACCAATCAATGTTTCTACTAAATTATCAACATAAATTTAAAGCATGTTAAACCATGATTAGGCTAGATGACTGAACAAGACATCATTTTGAATCAACAGTGGCATTTAGACTTGCTCACTTTCAGAAAATTCTCTTCTTTGGGTATGGGGTTGTACCTCTTTTGAATCTACCCTCTTTTCCTTTTCTTTTATTTTATTGTTTTTGTGTTTTTCATGATTTCTTCTCAAATGGATGATGTACAATGAATTGAAGCTAGGACTCTTGACAGAAGTAGTGCTTGAGCATCCTGCCATTGACAGGACCTCCAAATAAATCTTCTCCATTCAACTCTTGCAAAAAGAATGCATTATGACCTCTAATGGAATGAATGATGTAGGACCCTTTCCATAGATTTTAAAACTTACCATGTTTACCTTTCTCTTCCCTTCGGAATCCCACTTTAGAACAATATTTCCAACTTGGAAATAATTTTCTTTAGTCCTTTTGTCAAATAATTTCTTGATGCCTTCTTGGACTGTTTGTGTTCTCTTGTACACTTCCTCTCTGGACTGCTGTAAATGAATGGTTTGATTTATCCTTCTCTACATATCATTTTCTCCAAATTGTAATTCTTGGAGGAGTTTCATTACTATAACTTCAAGAAATGTTGGGAAGATTGTATCCATGCTATAAACTAGCTGATACAGAGACATATTTATTGAGTTCTTGGTGGTTAATCTATCAAACCATAAAGCATGAACTAGCTTACTATGCCATGATTTTTTATTTTGCTCCAATAGTTTTTTGATAATATTGACAAGGCTTTTGTTGGAGGATTCAACTAATCCATTTCCTTGGGGATAATAGGTAGTGGAATGACCCAAGGTGATATGATATTTATAGTAGAAGTCAACCATTATTTTAGACTTGAAGAGAACAACATTGTCTGTGACAATTTTTCAAGGGCAACCAAATTTGGATAGTATGTTGGTTTCAAGGAACTTGATAATGGTAGAGTCAGTAGCATTCCTAGGAGGTATGGCTTCTATCCATTTGGTAAAATAATCAGTGGCAGTGAGGAGCCACTTATGTTGGGCTGATGATGATGGGTGAATTTCTCCAATGAAGTCCAAGCCCCATTGTTGAAAGGGAGCCTCAACACTGATGGGATGTAAGGGTAAATGTAGGAGTTTTCTCTTTCCATAAAAGAGTTGACACTTATGGCAAGACATGACCAACTTATGAGTGTCTGGGAAAACGGTGGGCCAATAGTAACCAAATCTGAGGATTTTATTTGTTGTGGTCTTCTAATAAAGATGTACCCCACATTCTCATTCATGCAGCTCATGCATGATTTTTCCTGCTTCAATCTCAAGAAAACATTTAAGCAATATTTCAGTAGTGTTTTTCCAATATAGAACCCCATCTAATATGCAATAATTCAAAGAATTATGTTTTAAAAATCTAGCTTTAGTTTTTGACAGAGAAGGAGGGGTGTTTAGACAAAGCAGTACATATATGATATCAGCATACCAAGGTGAATTCACAAAGGTTTCTTTAATGAATGGAGTTGTGAATTCTTCTGTTTCTTCCAAAATATCAACCATGTTCATATCTAAAGCTTGTAATTTTGACTTAGCCATGAGTTTTGCTAATCCCTACCCTTTGATTAGTTTAGTGGGCCTGATTTCTAAGTCATATTCTAGAATAATAACAATCCATTTTCCCCTTTTACAATCAAGGTCTTGACATAGAATGTCCTTGAAAACAGTATGTGGAACAAAAGCAATGATGTGAGAATGTAAAATGTATACTCTAAAGTCTTTCAATGCTTTTACCAAGGCTAAGGCTTGTTTCTCCATGATGTTATATTTGAGTGAAGCATCTCTTAAGGCCCTACTAAAAAAGGATATTGGTTGTTCTTGCCCCATAGTGTTCTTTTGTAGTAATATTGTAGCTATTTTATGTTTAGATGCAAAAGAAAATATGTAGAAATATTTGGTGAAATCAGGACTGATAAGAACCAGTGTTTGAGTAAGAGCTTGTTTCACTAGTTCAAATGACTGTTTAGCTTGTATTGTCCATTTAACACCTATCTCTTTTTTTAGCATGTTTGTGATATTTCTTAATAGCTCAGCAAGGTTGGGGATGAACCTCCTTAAAAAAATTGTCTTCCCAATGAAAGATTGCAATTCTTTGAGGTTTCTAGGATGGATTATTTTCAATATGCCATCAATCCTTTTAGGGTATACTTTGATTCCCTCTTCATAAATTATGTGACCAAGAAGCTTTCCTTCTTGGATACCAAAGAGTGTCTTTTTGGGATTCAAAGATAAGCCATCTTTCCTACATTTCTCAAAAACTTTTCTTAAATGAATCAAGTGTTCTTCATCAGTTTTAGAGAAAATAGTAATTTCAACAAGGTAAATGATTATAAAATAGCCTATGTCTTCTGAGAAGGCTATATCCATGTCCCTTTGGAAGGTGGCCCCTGCATTCATAAAACCAAATGGAATTTTGATGTACGTGAATGTATGCCAAGGTGTAGTGAAAGTAGTTTTATGTTGATCACTTGGGAGTAGTAACACCTGATTGTAACCTGAGAACCCATCCATCAGTGAAATTCTTTTAGACCCAACCACCCTTTGAAGTATGTGATCCATTTTTGGCAAGGGATATTTTTCTTTCAGGGAGGCTCTATTTAGATTTCTGAAGTCAATGCAAAGCCTGGTTTCCCCAGTCTTTTTCCTGAAAGATACTAGGTTGGAAACCCATTCTGAATATCTGAGGGGAACTATGATCCCATCATTGTACATTTTCTTGATTTCTTTCTCAAATAAAGGCAATAAAACATGGTTTATCCTTCTTAGTTTTTGTTTGAAAGGTTTTTTATTTTCCTTAAGAGGAATTTTGTGTTGAATCATGCTCGTATCATATGATTTCAAATCCTTGTATCCCCATGCAAACACATCTCTAAATTCTTTGAAAAGTTCTATGTATTGTTGTTTGATATGAGATGGAAGAGTGCTGGATAGCTTCATCATTTTGGGTTTTGCTTCACTGCCTATGTTATGTTCTTCTATATTTGTTTAAATAGGCTCCATTCTTGGTTCTTTGGCTACATCATTAAAATCAAATAATTTCTCTAATGGTGTAAGACCTCTTGGAATTGTATCATTTTTACATTGTAAAACTTCCAGGTATTTTTGGTCTGTCTTGTCAACTATTTCTGCTTTAAAAATATGTTCAAATTGGTTTATATTAGCAAAAGAGGACAACTTTGTTTCAGGGATTTGTTCTTTATTTAAACAAATTTATTTCTGGCTTGAAGTAGGTGTTGGTATGGCAAAAGCATTCCTTGATTGCAAAAAGTCATCTATGTGCTTGTCACCTTCAAACACTTGCTAATAGTCTTCATTGTCAGGTATTGCAGGCCTGTTTTTTACTTTTACATTGAATTTTTCATTAATCTGTGGTATTTGGAAATTGCTAGCAGCAAAGGCAAGCTCATTTTCAAGGTGATTTTGAGCTTTTGGTATGAAAGTGAGTTCATATTTTTTGAAGGTTTTCAGGAGATCAAAGGCATCATTCCTATATTCTCTTAATCTTGGGTTTTTAGCTAAATACTCCCATTTTATTTGCTTGATGATTAGCTCAGAATCTCCTTGGATTGATATCTTCTTAGCTTCTAATTATTTGAGTAGATGTAGGCCAAGGAGGAGGGCTTCATATTCTTCAATGTTATTGGTGCATGGAAAATCTAGTTTATAGGAATATCTTTTGTTTGTATTGTGTATCCATACACTAGCCCCTAAACCTAGTTTGCACAAGAGCCATCAAAGCTCATTTTCCAAAGTGTTTTTGTCTCATTTTCATTTCCTTTCTATTGTTCAAGGCTGCTAGAGTTTGGGCTACCATGTGATTGATTTGAGGGAAAATTTGACTATTCTGGTGGACTGAATTCTTTCTTGTTGGTTGATTTCATATTCATTATACAACATAAAGGAATCTAAATCTGAATGAATGGAATAAACATGAGTGTTGTTTGGCCTATCTATGTTTCTCACCATGTATTTCATATGGGATTATCTATATAATCTTTTGGTTTAATTAAACACTGTGATGGTGGCATAGGACATGTCCATTTGAAGGCTCCCCTGAAGTTTGACTCCCCATGATCTAGATAGAAGCATGCCATAGTTTGGGGGAATATCAGCTACTACTATGTCCATAAAAATACTTTTAGCAGGAATTTGTGTGAAATTTACACATAAATCTTTGATTAGGCCCAAGCATTTGACTCTGCTTGAATGAAAGGAATACAGGTCCTTATAAGGTTTAGTAATTTCTAGGCCTAGGCTTTCCATTACTACTTTGGGCATAAGGTTATCAGAAGCACCTGAGTCTAGCATGGCATTGTGTAAGATTTTGTTATGTATGTTCAAGCTTGCATAGAAGGGAGGGACAACCCCTTATTGGTATTTTCCTTCAACTTCAGGACCAAACAACAATTCTGGTTTATCATCTGTCAAGTTTAAAGTGTCAATGTCATTGCCTATATTCAAAGCTTTCAAAATTTGATTTTTGTATACATCTTGAGTTACTAGTTCAGCTAGAGGTATGTTAATTTTGATTTTAGAAATTTCACCCTCAAGGCTGAAAGGAACTATTGTTTTTGAGATATTTACATATGTTTTGTCATTTACAACTCTTTCAACAATTCTAATTTGCTGAATTTTATTTGGAATATTACTTAGGATAGATTTGTTAGGGCCACTAGCAGAGGCACTAGGGCATCTATGTTCAACACTTTGTTGGTTGTTTTTGTATTTATTTAGATTATTTTTCTTGGTCATAGTGTTGGTGTTAATTGCTGTCTTTTTAGGCTGATTTTCTGAAGTTTTCCTAACAGCAATACTAGTGTTTTTGTCATTCAGAATTTTTGGGTTTCCTTTGCTTCTAAGATTACATTTTTTGTGTACCTCCATTACTGCATGTTCAAACCCCAATATGTAATCTCCAGAATCCTCATGGTTATTTTCAATTTTTTCTGAGGAGAAGAATCCTTGTTCTTCTTCAGTGAGAAAAACATATGTCTCACAGTCAGATCCTATCAAATTTACATGATTTTCTTCCAACCTTTCAATTTCCCTTTCCTGCTCTTGATCTATATAATTTTGTTGGAAGGGAGGCCTAATTTTTTGGTCATTATCTCTTTGCCTATCTTGATTAGGGTCTCTTCTGAAATTTGGGTTTCTATTTCTGTTTTGGGGGTTGTTTTGGTTTTCTCTGGGAGGCACTCTATCATTCATATTTATCTTTTCAAGCATTCTCTCCATTACCCTCACTAAGTTGTCAATTTTGGCATCAGATGATGAGTTTGAGGCCATTGTTTCATCCTTGTATGTAACTCTTTTCTCTAATTTCAACCTAGCTCTTTTCTCAATTAGATTTTCCTCTACACTTATGGCTCCCCTTTGCATATCTTTTAAGGTTAAGGGGTCTCTTTCGCTTAGATGGTAGGCCATGTCTGGATCAAAACCTTTAGGAAATTTAGCTAAGGCCAAGCCTAGTGGAGGTTTCATGTTTGGGGGAAGTGCATTGTAAACACTATTGAATCTAGTGCAATAATCATGGACAGTTTCCCTGGTGTTTCTCTTAAGATTGTTATATTCAGAAAGAATTTGGAGAGGATTCTTTTTAATTTCCCATTTATTTATGAATGTTTGATATAAAGAAGGGAGATCATTTATGGCATTTTGAGTTAAGATTTTAAACCATTTATTGGCTTCTCCTCCTAAAGTTTGGACAAATATTCTCATCTTAATGGTCTCTTCTTCTATTTCTATATAATCAAAAGCATCATCCATCTTATTTACATGCTGCTGAGAAGTAGTAGGTTCATTTCCAGTGAAATGGGGAATTTTGGACTGATATTCATTGGGTGGAGGAACCAAAGGTTGTGGTAACACTAGAGGGGCATACCATGAGTAGAAGGTGAGGCTTCTTCACTAAATCTCTGTTGCAAATCTATGGTTTCGAATTCATCTTGGTTTAAATCACTCTGAGAATTATTTATAAATAGGTTCCTTGTATGAGGTAAGTCAAAGTGAGGATCTTTCAATACTGTGAGATTTTCAGGGGCAGATCTTGTTCTTGGGATGGTCCTATTAGCAGTTGATTTTCTAGATATAGAAGTTTGCCACAAAATCCTTTCAAGATTATCAACTATGGTAGGAGGGTTAGGATCTGGATGGGATCTAGTATTGACCCTATGTGAAGCCAGATTTCAGTTTTCAAAATTTAGAGAGGCTGACATTTTTTAGGACTACTTTTCAAAGTTTGACCTCTCTCAGTCTTTAATTAACTTCTAAAATATGGGACTAGACTTCTAAAATTTTTAGGGCTAGTTAACACAATCCTAAAAAAGTCAGGAGTACTAGTGAGGTAATAGGCCTACTGGGGCTAGTGGAGTCACCAGGTGGAAATTTTTAGCTTTTTGAAGGTAAAATGTTTGATGGTCCACCACTAATAAGTATTTTAAAGACCAATCTAAAATGTTTTGGGTTTTTTGAGTTTTTATATGGTTCTATGGCTTGTAAGAGTGTCCTATACTTGATTTCATCACTTAGCTAAGGTGGTGAAACAAAAAAAGTGTACTCTTATGGCTTATCAGCTCCTTTTCTAAGGGAAACTGAAGGACAAATGAGTTTATAAGGGTTTGCTAGGAAACTATGTACTCAAAGGTCCCATAGTGATCACCATTATGTTGTAGTGGCGATGAGGTGGTAGATTCACTATATTTTCTATGTAAAACTAAGGGTCTAAAGAGTCTTAAGAGGTATCCAGGCAACTATGTACTCAGGAGTCCCACCGTGATCACCATTATGTTGTAGTCCTGTGATTTGGAAGATTGGCATACCAAGTGACAAGGCAACATCAAAACTAGTCTTTAGAGCTCTAGGACCTAGCCTTCCTAGTCTCAGAGAGGGATCTCTCAATTGTTCACAAAGATATGACTTGTTTACCTGTAAAAGGTTGATTTTAGGCTAGTTATTAAGCATGAGTTTGTTTGATTGTTTGGTTGGACATGATTATCTAGGTAGCATAGACAGCAAGAGGAAATATTCAAGTTATTGGGAAATGGAGTCAAGTGGAAGTTGTAACAAGTTCACAAATGGATTGGGAGTATCAAAGGGAAAATCTAACTTGGCCAATGGATCTTCAAGGTCTTTTACGTGAAATGAAATGGACATCAATGGTTTAGAATGAAAAGTAGAACTAAGGGCAATTAAAAATCCTTAATTATATGTACTTCTCAACAACGGGACTTAAAAAATTATCTGAACATAAAGAGGCATTCAATAGATAGGGCTAACCATAAATTCTACGAACCACACTTCAGCAAATAATGATTCCAAGAAAAACTTTTCCAATGAAATATAGAATGCGAGAAACTCATTTAAATTCTAGTGACTCCACCTTGAAGGATAAGAAAACATTTAAGATTCACACATAACTGCATTCATATAAGAGGGAAATCCTAGGAATATTTGATTACAGCTATAAGGACCTCAAAAACAATTATTTAAGCCAGTACAAAGGGTATGATCAGAACAAAACCTCTTTGGCAAACTTTAAACAATGGTACTGTTGTCGACAATTGTTGTCCCTCCTAGAGACAGCCTAGAGTTGCCATAGACCAGTGCCTAGGACATATTATCATAGCGAGGAGCATATAATATATAACTTGGGTTTCAACCAAAATCTCTCCTGCTATCTCTTGTGAAACAAGGAAATTGATTTAAATGGGACCAGAATCTACAGAAACTGTCACAGGGAAAGTAATGTTGCAGAGGCAAAATGCAAAGCTCCAATATAAAAGCATCAGACAGTTAAGATACAATTTACTGTAGAGAGGGCCAATTCAAGTAATATTGTCACAGAAATCAGATATCAGAAAGTGTATGAAGTGAAAGAAATATTAAGAAGATACTAGTTAACTTTGAGCTGATACCCAAATACACAACAAAACCATATATGGGCTTATCGATCTAAGAATCCATACATGACAATGGCGTTTTAAAAGCACCCTCTCAAAGCAACTTATATAGTAGAAAATATGGATGAAATGAACATGGAACAGTATATCATGCCTGAGCCTATTTAAAGTGCTTGACTAATCCAAGTATGGGCATCAACTAGGATGAATCCTTACTTAAAATCAGTGAGCCACTCGCATTCCAAAACATGATACAAGAAAATGGATGAAATGAGATGTTATATTAAACACATAAGAAAAGGTTACATACTGTGAAATACCAAAGACCAGAATCCTCATTACAGATAGAAATCCTCCTCACTGAGACCCTATGGGCTCCGAGCCTTCATACAAAAGCAATTACAGAATGTATACCACAAGCCTTTCGCTGCACAATTTTATGATAAAAGTCTGGAACCCTTACAATGTCTTTCTTCCCATTTTTTATAGAGGAAACAGAAAATTCTTGTAGATGAGGTAGGTGGTGTTATGCATATCTTCCCCCCATTAATTTTTTTTAGCCATCCGCCCCTCTTGAACCATTCAAATCCCCCATCGTGGCTTAACAAATCCATTTTTGCTGACCGTTGCCTTTCCCACCCCCATGAAACGTGTTAGTAAGTGCCGCAAATGCATGGTTAAAGTCACAAGGTGTCCTGCCCCTTTTAGCCATGGCCCCGATATTTTGGTGTCCAACGTGATCAAGGCTTAGGACCAAAGGTTAAGTCCAAAGGCACCTAATGTACATGTCCATCGCGCGCGCTTTGAATCATCAGATCAAAACATAAATCAATGGCCCATAATCCTATTCGCTATAGTGGACCCTGCTCCTGAATTAATTGCTCAAAACCGACCTGTTTATTTCGCACCAACTTTGCTGGGCAGGCGGTATTCCTCCTTCGGCCAGCGATTCCATACGCTGATCGCCACGTGTCCCTCTGTATGGTCCCAAAACCGCTCCATTTCGCGCATTATCATTCGGTCGTAGTCGCGCATCGAAATCAACAAGAGCCGTCTGATTTCTGAGCCATCATCCGACGGTCATCACGCTGTGAATATGCGCATGTGTTAAGCCTAGTGTATAGTGTCCCGGGGCTCGCCTTTCCATCCGTCCCCAAAGCATTGTTAACCGTTGATTTAATTTTTTATTTTATGGCCTAGAATTGTTCACACATTCCGTTGATTGACCAAGTCCACCTCCACGTCTTCCCTCCTGCTGGGATTTTTGTACGCCCACGTGTCATCTGTTCCCCCCCCCCCCACCATTCATATATCCTATTTATGTGTCATACTTCTGTGTTTATGTCATACACCTCCGCCTCATTCATCCATCGTATTTCCACTATATTTTTCATCTGCCACCCTCCAGTATGTGCATTCCCTACCACCTCCTGCCATTTCATCATTCCGCCTAGACTCCACCACCATGTCCATGGATCCCGCTATGCTATTATCCTTGGGTCCAGTTTTCTTAACATATTTGTGGGTTCTGCAGGTTTCGGTGACGAGGAATTGCCATTAATCTCCGCCTCCATTATAGAAGCCAAGAATGTATGATAGGACCATGTTTCAGGAGCAAAATTTATGAAAAAGATCCGGGAGCTGCTATGATATGACCACCATTAAAGAAAGCAAGGATTTAAATCTATTAAACCCTCCAGGGTCATTCAAAGGCACAGGTTGAGCAGATGGAGAATTAATGGCGCAGATAGAGAATATCAGTGAAGAGCAGGGGATTAAAGAAATGTATTTAAGGACTTTGGGGCTTTTACATACACTTTTGGAGGCAAAGTACCGGATCGAAGACCCTGCAGATCACTAGAAAGACCTTTTCACAGGAAACAATGCCCTCAAGGTTTATTTCAGCCAAATTTTCTTCAGGAAAGGACAGAAAGTTTAGCTGAATTTTTCCTTATACCGTGTTCCTAAAGAGATTTTCTGCCCAGTGCATTTATTTTTGCTGGCAGCAGAGTACACACAGCTTAGCATGGTCATTCAGCAGTGTGGGCACGAAGGTTTTCAGCCATTTTTTTTAAATTAAGAAAATTAAATGCTCACCATCTACCTCATCCACTAGAATTTTCTGTTTCCTCTATAAAAGCTAGGAAAAAAGACATTGTAGGGGTTCCAGACTTTTATCAAAAAATTGTGCAGTGAAAGGAAGGTTGTAATACATCTTGTAAAATTCTTGTATGAAGGCTCGGAGCCCGTAGGGTCTCAGTGAGGAGGAGTTATATCTGTCTTAAGAGGATTCTGGTCTTTGATATCCAACAGTATGTAACCTTTTCTTATGTGTTTAATACAACTTTTAATTTCACATATCTTCTTGTATCATGTTACTGGAATGCGAGTGGCTCACTGATTTTAAGTAAGGATTCATCCTAGTTGATGCCCATACTTGGATTAGTCAAGCGCTTTAAATAGGCTCAGGCATGATATACTGTTCCATGTTCATTTCATCCATATTTTCTGCTATATTTGTTGCTTTGAGAGGGTGCTTTTAAAACGCTATTGTCATGTATGGATTCTTAGATTGATAAGCCCATATATGGTTCTGTTGTGTATCTGGGTATCAGCTCAAGGTTAACTAGTATCTTCTTAAGATTTATTTCACCACATACACTTTCTAATATCTGATTTCTATGGCATATTATTTGAATCGGCCCTCTTTGCAGTAAATTGTCTCTTAACTGTTTGATGCTTTTATATTGGAGCTTTGCATTGTGCCTCTGCAACATTGCTTCCCCTGTGACAGTTTCTGTGATTGCTGGTTCCATTTAAATCAATCTCCTTGTTTTACAAGAGATAGCAGGAGAGCTTTTGGATTGACACCCAAGTTATATATTATATGCTCCTTGCTATGATAAGATGTCCTAGGCAATGTTCTATGGAAACTCTAGGTTGTCTCTAGGAGGCACAACAATTGTCGACAACATCTTTCTGGCGCCGTTGTCAGGGACGAATTTGAGAAAATTAGCTTCCCTGGGCCTCGAAAAATCATATTCACTCTCTAATCAGGTGAGCATAGAGAGTTGAAGAGTTGCATATCTCTCACCTTGGCGACTCCACTGTTGTTTTTTTGATAAATCTATTTGTAGTCATGGCTCCTCGTAAGCCACATCTAAGGTCAGATAAGTCTCAACCAAAGACACCTTCAGTGTCCGACCCAAAAAAGATCATACATAGAAGAAGTTGGAAAGAAAAGAAATTAGTTCGTGCTGAAATTCCTGAACATTCTGTAGAAGATTATCCATCCTCTTCTTCTCAAGAAATCCAAGTAGAAAATCCTGACTCCACTGAGGAAAATCCTGAATATTACTCAGATAGTCCACCCAGGGGCAGTGCCAGAATTAAAGATAACCTTTACCATACTCCTGAGGCCGAGGAGGTTAAGGAGGTCACAGAAGTAGATGCTGTTAATCGTGAACTGTTTCCATCTACACCTCAGGCTGTTGTATAGTATATTTATATTGTCATTCATACTCCACCTCCTCCTCTTCCTCCATTTGTACACCAGATTGCTGCACAACCCCCACCTCCTTCAATGGCTAATGTTCCAGCTTTCCTTCTGAATAAATATGCTCCCCTAGCATTACCACAAGTTTTGAATGATATGCCATAGGATTATTTGAAGATTTTACCTAGATTCACAGGGGAAAATGAGATTGATTCTCAGAAACATCTTGAAACTTTCTGTTCTTTTGCAGAGAACTTTAATGTAGAACATTTGGATGTAGTCTTAAGGCTATTTGTGCAATCTCTGGATGGTGAAGCCAGAAAATGGTTCAATACATTGGGAAACCATTCCATAACCACTTGGGATGATATGGAAAATAATTTTCTCAGAAAATGGGGAGAGAGGAAAGATCATGGACAGTGTCTTACCGAGTTCAATACACTCAAGAAGAGACATAATGAAGGGGTGTCAGAGTTTATTAAAATATTTAATAAGTTGTATCTGAGCCTGCCTCCTGAGATGAAGCCTCACCAAACCGCTGCTAAAGTGGTCTTCATAGCAGCCTTTGATTCAGACTTTGGTTTCTCCCTGAGGGAAAGAAAACCTACCACTCTAGACGATGCTTAGTCACATGCCCTCGAATTAGAAGAAATTTTTTCCTCCACTGGAAAATTAAAAGGAAAAGCTGAACAGGACACTAGGAGGAGAGGAAAAGAGGAAGTATCTACTTCTAGTCAGGATAAGGATGCAGACAGAATTGAAGAAATGAGCAAAATGATCAAGAATATTTCTAATAAATTGGGAAAACTAGAATTAGAGACCAAGAATTCAGCCTCCAAGAATTTTTGTAATGCTCCAAACAGAGGTTACAATCCCTATTACAAGAGGCCACCTCTGCAAATATTGCCAAGGGAAGCAAAGGAGCAACAAGATCAAGTACCACACCCATTGTACCTGGAAGGTCCAGTAGATGATTCCACAGGAGATGCTGCCTATGAATTAGAAGATTCAAACTTTTCTTTCTCAAACAATGATGAAATGGAATGCCCATTGAAAGAAGAAGAAGAAGCAAATATTGATCATTATTGTAAGTAGCATGTTGATTTCATGCAAGCACACTTCAATAGAAAATATGATCTTAGGTCTTCCCGAAAGAGGACACGCACTCAAGATCAAGAAGAAGAGCCACCTCAGAAGGAGGCACCTGCCTAGAAGGAGTCAGCAACGAAGAAAGTCACAGAAAAAGGTAAAAGTCCTCTTAACGAACCTCTACAGTCTAATGATCAAATTCCATCTTCTTCCAAAACAATAAGTCCTCCTAATGTCCAGTCTGTGTCAAAAGAATAAAATCCCCTAGCTGAAAACAAAGATTCAAAAGAAGTTGTAATAGAAAAGTCTCCCCCTGTTTTTAGTTTACAAAAGAAACTTTAGAAATTTAAAATCCCAGTCCCCTTGACTGAGCTGTTGAAACAACCTGCATATCAATCTCAAGTTACTTCTTTCAGATTCCCTCCTGAAATACCAATTATTCCAGATAGTCTAAATCTTCAAGAAGAAATACCCATGGTAGTCTTTGGCCCACATGTAGAGGAGATAGATCCCTCTACTCCTCATTTCTATGTTTCTCTAGTGATCCATGACCTGCTTTTACATAATTGTATGCTAGATTCTCGAGCTTCCCATAATCTTATGCCTCTGTCAGTCATGGAGCAACTAGGTTTACAGATCACACGTCCATATAAGTAACTCTACTCATTTGATTCCAAAAGAGTTAAATGCTTGGGGATGATTAAAGATTTAGTGGTCAATCTGGCCCAAATTCCAGCAAAGAGTGTGGTCATGGACATTGTGGTGGCTGACATCCTAGCTCGCTTTGGCATGCTATTGTCTCGGTCCTGGGGAACGAAAATTGGTGGGTCACTCAAAATGGACTTAACATATGCTACTATCCTAGTCTTTGGTGGCCAGGAGAGGAGATTGTACAGGGAAACCAGATTTGTCAACATGGTTACAAAGGCTAAAAGCTCTAACAATTCCCCAGTTTACAGTAGAGAAGGAGATTTTTCATGTTTAATGCTAGAAGAAGATAAATATTATGCTCATGAACCCTCCTTTTTTCAAATAAAGGTTGAGCAGCACTTGGAAGATAATGAAGCAGGAATCTGCACACTACATTTTGATGGAGCAAATTCAAGGGAAGGAAATGGATCTGGGGTATTTCTAATTTCTCCTACAGGCAGGTGGATCCCACTGTATTTTAAATTGGAATATGAGGCTACTAATAATGTGGCTGAATATGAAGCACTACTATTGGGATTGTAAATAGCCAGGAGTATGGGCATACATATTTTAAAAGTTCTGGGAGATTCAAAACTGGTGGTCAGACAGGTCAGAAATCAATGCAAAACTAAACACCCCTGGCTGAGAGCCTACAGGAATGAAGTATGGGACATGGTGGAGAAATTTTTCTGAGCATTCAATATCTAGTTCATGTCCCGGGAGCAGAATAGAATGGCAGACTCACTAGCAGTGGTTCCAGGTACATTTCATCCTCCTCATAACCCCCTCTTGAGGTATGAAATTGAGGTACGATATAGACCATCAATCCCAGATAATATCAAGCACTGGCAGGTGTTTGAAGATGGTGAACATATGAAAATATTCCTGGAGATGATAGGGGAATTCTCTAATATGGAGATTGATGATTGTGAAGAAGATGAGGCCGAGAATGTTTCAGAAAATAATTGGGAAAAGAAGATGGCAGGTAGTAAAGTACTGCAGCTGAAAGGAAATGTCATCCCTAGAGGGTTGGTGCCTCTAGAAATATTATTTGACAAGAATGATGTTCCTTTGCAATCTAATAACGTAGTAGAAGAAGATCGGGCAGAAGATCTAAATCTGGGTACTAATGTTGATCCCAAAATTGTGAAATTATCCAAGAAGGTCCCAGAGGACTATAAAGAAAAATACTTGAAATTATTTCAGTCATATAAGGATGTGTTTGCATGGTCCTATCAGGACCTAAAAACTTTTGATATTAGTATAATGCAACATAAAATTCCTCTAAGGGAAGATGCAAAACCTTATAAGCAGAAGCTCAGACAGATAAATCCTCTGCTACTTCCCTCAATTGAGAAAGAAATCACGAAGTTATTAAAGGCCAAAATAATTGTTCCATTAAGGTACTCCGAATGGGTGGCGAATTTGGTCCCTGTCCGAAAGAAGAATGGAGAAATAAGGCCGTGTGTGGATTTCAGAAATTTAAACAAAGCATATTTAAAAGATAATTATCCACTGCCCAAGATGGACCATATTCTGCAGAAAGTGGTTGGAGCCTCAAGAATGTCAATGATGGACGGTTTCTCCGGTTATAACTAGGTGGATGTATTCCCAGAGGATCAGAAAAAAACTGCTTTCACCACACCATGGGGTACATTTTTGTACGCCAGGATGCCTTTTGGATTGATTAATGCAAGGGCCACTTTTCAGCGGGCTATGGATATTGCTTTTGTTGGTGAGCGGGATAAATTTTTGGTGGTCTACCTTGATGATATTACAGTGTTTTCAAAAGGTGATGGTGAACATATTGAACATCTGCGAAGAACTTTTGAAAAATGCAGAAGGTATGGTCTTTCTCTCAATCCACAAAAGTCTTTATTTTCATTAGAGGAAGGCAATATTTTAGGACACATTGTGACTAAAGAGGGGGTGAGGATAGATCCTAAAAGAGTAGAAGTTATAAATGGTATTCCTCTCCCCAGGAATAAGAAATAAGTGTAGGTGTTCCTAGGCTGGATAAATTTTCTGAGAAGGTTTATTCCTAACTATGCTGAGATAGGCCGACATATAACAGATATGATAAAAAAGAGTAATGAGGTGAAATCGTCATCAAAATCACGGGAAGCCTTTGCTAGAATCAAAGCTTCTTTTGCTAAAGCCCCTGTGCTGGTTGGACCGGATTATACTAAATCGTTTATAATATTTTCTTGTGCATCACCTCATACAATAGCTGGAGTTTTGTTGCAGAAAAATGAAGATGGATATGAGCAACCTATTGCCTTCTTTAGCCAGGTGCTCCATGATGCAGAATTGAAATATAACATACTAGAGAAGCAGGCATATGCACTAGTAAAATCCCTCAAAGATTTTCGAATGTACATTATGCAATCCCACATCATTGCATTTGTGCCCATTGCAGCAGTAAAATATATCCTTGTGCAAGATGACATTGAGGGAAGAAGAGGGAGGTGGATTGCAAAAATACAGGAATATGATCTGGATATCCGTCCAACTAGGTTAATTAAAGGACAGGGCCTTGCTAAAATTTTATCTGAATCAAACTATCAGGCTCTAGGCATAAATCTATCTATGATAGCAAGTGGAGAATCTGAGAATGAAAAAGAGCAGTAAGGGCTGGAGATGGCTACTCAGAAAGTACACATGAAATTTCTCACCAGTCCTTGGTACAAAGAAATAGTTGAATATATTTTAACACTCAGCTGTCCTCCAAGTTGTGATAAAGCTAAATACAGGGCTTTGAGATTAAAATCGCAGAAGTATATAGTTGCTAATGGCCAGTTATATTAGAGAGATCCTTCAGGCATACTACTATTATGCCTCACAGAAAATGAAGTGGAAAACATAATGATAGAATTCCATGAGGGAATTTGTGGAGGACACTACAGCTAGAGGACCACAGCTCATAAAATCCTAAAGGATGGTTTCTACTGGCCAAAATTATTTGGAGATGTTTTTACTTGGGTCAGAGCCTGCGATAAGTGTCAAAATTTTGCTGAGAGACAAAAGTTGGCAGCTCTGCCCCTGATTCCTGTTCATGTAAATGAACCATTTCAGCAGTGGGGAATAGATTTTATAGGAGAAATACATCCCCCATCAAGTGGACAACATAAATGGATATTGACAGCCACAGATTACTTTACAAAATGGGTGGAAGCCATACCTACAAGGAATGCTACTGACACTGTCATCATAAAATTCATGGAAGAAAACATTATATCCAGGTTTGGCTGTCCTGCTAGAATAGTGACTGATAATGCACAGGCCTTCAAGTCTACAAAATTTGTAAATTTCTTCCAGCAATATAATATTGTACTAAATCATTCCACAACCTACTATCCACAAGGGAATGGCTTGGAAGAATCTTCCAACAAAACTTTGGTGAGGGCCTTGAAGAAGACTATTAATGAAAATCAGAAGAATTGGGATTCCCAATTAAAATTTTCTCTATGGGTTAATAGAATCACTAGCAAGAGAGAAACTGGGAAATCTCCATATGAATTGGTATATGAAAGAGCAGCAGTGTTTCCTGTGCAGATGGCCTTACTAGTGGCATGTTTCATGCAAGAAAGTCAGGAAGAGCCTGATGATATGGTCAGGAGAATCAATCAATTGGTAGAATTAGAGGAAACACGAGACCAGGTAAATCAGAGGTTAGTTGAATATCAAGAGAAAATGAAAAACATCTTTGATCAACATGTAAAGGACAGAAAATTGCAGATTGGTGATCTGGTTCTCAGATGGGATGTCTGGAGGGCTGAAAAAGGAAAGCATGCCAAATTTGATCCCCTCTGGTTTGGTCCTTTCAAAATAGTGGAACAAAGAGGCAATAATACTTTTATGTTGGAGAACTTATAGGGTGATCTGCTTAACAACCCTATCAATGGCCAATTCCTCAAGCCCTACTTCCAATTCTGATTCAGGCAGAGTGAGCCTGATGTACCATATTGTATATAGGCTTTGTTTCAGTTTTGTTTTGATCCAGGTGGACGTGATGACGAATTGTGAAGTAAAGTGCAAAGGGGCCAAAGGGCAGCGTCCGTTTATCAGATGATCAGGTGGTCTGCAGGTTCTCAACACGTCCAGGGATGAACGTGCCATCCCCAGCTGGAGCCGATGTTATCCATGTCTACCCCCCATTAAAAATTTTTAGCCATCCGCCCCTCTTGGACCCTTCAAATCCCCCATCCTGGCTTAAGAAATCCATTTTTGCTTACCGTTTCCTTTCCCACCTCCATGAAACGTGTTAGTAAGTGCCGTAAATGCATGGTTAAAGTCACAAGGTGTCCCGCCCCTTTTAGCCATGGCCCCGATATTTTGTTGTCCAACGTGATCAAGGCTTAGGACCAAGGGTTAAGTCCAAAGGCGCCTAACGTACATGTCCATCGCACGCGCTTCGAATCATCAGATCAAAACATAAATCAACGACCCATAATCCTATTCGCTATAGTGGACCCCGCTTCCGCGTTCATTGCTCAAAACTGGCCTATTTATTTTGCACCACCTTTGCTAGAAAGGCGGTATTCCTCCTTCGGCCAGTGATTCCATACGCTGATTGCCTCGTGTCCCTCTATACAGTCCCAAAACCGCTCTATTTTGTGCATTATCATTCGGTCGTAGTCGCGTAGTGAAATCAATGAGAGCCATCAGATTTGTGAGCCATCATCCGACGGTCGTCACGCTGTGAAGATACACATGTGTTAAGCCCAGTGTACAGTGTCCCAGGGCCTGCCTTTCCATCTATCCCCAAAGAATTGTTAACCATTGATTTCGTTTTTTATTGTATGGCCCATAATTGTTCACAAATTATGTTGATTAACCAAAGCCACCTCCACGTCTTCCCTCCTGCTGGGATTTTCGTACGGCCACGTGTCATTTGTTCCCCCCCCCCCAACCATTCATATATCCTGTTTATGTGTCATACTTCCGTGTTTATGTCATACACCTCCGCCTCATTCATCCATCGTAGTTCCACTGTATTTTTCATCTGCCACCCTCCAGTATGTGCATTCCCTACCACCTCGCGTCATTTCATCATTTCGAATGGACTCCACCACCATGTCCATGGATCCTGCTATGCTATTATCATTGGCTCCGGTTTTCTTAACATATTTGTGGGTTTTGCAGGTTTTGGTGACGAGGAATCGCCATTAATCACCGCCTCCATTACAGAAGCCAAGAACGCATGATAGGACCATGTTTCAGGAGAAAAATTTATGAAAAAGATCTGGGAGCTACTATGATATGACCACCATTAAAGAAAACAAGGATTTAAATCTATTAAACCCTCTAGGGTCATTCAAAGGCACAGGTTGAGCAGATGGAGAATTAATGGCGCGGATAGAGAATATCAGTGAAGAGCAGGGGATTAAAGAAATGTATTTAAGGACTTTGGGGCTTTTACATACCCTTTTGGAGGCAAAGTACCGGATCGAAGACCCTCCAGATCACTAGAAAGATCTTTTCACAGGAAACAATTCCCTCAAGGTTTATTTCAGCCGAATTTTCTTCAGGAAAGGACAGAAAGTTCAGCTAAATTTTTCTCTATACCGTGTTCTTGAAGAGATTTTCTGCCCAGTGCATTTATTTCTACCGGCAACAGAGTACACACAGCTCAGCATGGTCATTCAGCAGTGTGGGCGCGAAGGTTTTCAGCCATTTTGTTTAAATTAATAAAATTAAATTCTCACCACCTACCCCATCCACTAGAATTTTCTGTTTCCCCTATAAAAGCTAGGAAGAAAGACATTGTAGGGGTTCCAGACTTTTATCAGAAAATTGTGCAGTGAAAGGCAGGTTGTAACACATCTTTTAAAATTCTTGTATGAAGGCTCAGAGCCCGTAGGGTCTCAGTGAGGAGGAGTTATATTTGTCTTAAGAGGATTCTGGTCTTTGATATCTCACAGTATGTAACCTTTTCTTATGTGTTTAATACAACTTTTCATTTCACATATCTTCTTGTATCATGTTACTGGAATGCGAGTGGCTCACTGATTTTAAGTAAGGATTCATCCTAGTTGATGCCCATACTTGGATTAGTCAAGCACTTTAAATAGGCTTAGGCATGATATACTATTCCATGTTCATTTCATCCATATTTTCTTCTATATTAGTTGCTTTGAGAGGGTGCTTTTAAAACGCTATTTTCATGTATGGATTCTTAGATTGATAAGCCCATATATGGTTCTGTTGTGTATCTGGGTATCAGCTCAAGGTTAGCTAGTATCTTCTTAAGATTTCTTTCACCACATACACTTTCTGATATCTGATTTATGTGGCATATTATTTGAATCGGCCCTCTTTGCGGTAAATTTTCTCTTAACTGTCTGATGCTTTTATATTGGAGCTTTGCATTGTGCCTCTACAACATTGCTTCCCCTGTGATAGTTTCTGTGATTGTTGGTTCCATTTAAATCAATCTCCTTGTTTTACAAGAGATAGCAGGAGAGCTTTTGGATTGACACCCAAGTTATATATCATATGCTCCTTGCTATGATAAGATGTCCTAGGCACTAGTCTATGGAAACTTTGGGCTGTCTCTAGGAGGGACAACCATTAGGGGAATTTTGAGGTCTAAAATGGGCCTCCTAAGGAAAATGTACAACCAAAATAAACTTTATAAGAACCAATAGGATTCAAGATGATGATGTCATCCATAATGGATGATTCACCATTTTTGGAGTAAAAAAGTAAAAATATTAAAAATAATAAAATAATAAAACTACTTTTTCAACTCGTATTTTAAACTTATCTCCCAAAATTTTTACTCAAATTTCGAGCGGGAGTACTCGTTGGATGCGGAATTTGATTCCTCATCCAAGGAGTACCCATGTTGCATACTTTCGATGAACTCTTCTACACGAAAAATGAGAAATACATAAAAAAACGTGATTGTAATCACGTTTTTTTATGTATTTCTCATTTTTCGTGTAGTAGGACCCATCAAAAGTATGCAACATGGGTACTCCTTGGATGAGGAATTAAATTCCACATCGAACGAGTACTCCCGCTCGAAATTTGAGTAAAAACTTTGGGAGATAAGTTGAAAATATGAATTGAAAAAGTAGTTTTTTCATTTTTCCCTCTAAAATTTGATGATGTCATCAAATCTTATTTTCTTTTTTCCACTATTATTTTATAGTTTCCTTAGGAGGCCCATTTTAGACCTCAAAATAACCCTAATGAATTGTTGACAATAGGTGGCGAGCATTTAATTTTCTTAATTTGAACAAAATGGAGGAAATATTCGCACCTATACTGCTGATTAAACATGTTGTACTGTATGCACTCTGCTGCCAGCTTCATGAAGTAAATGCTGTGGGTGAAATCTTCTCCAGGACCTAGCATAAGGATGTAATTATTTAAATGATCTGTCCTTTTCTGAGAGGAAATCTTGCTGAAATAAACCTTGGGGGCATTGTTTTCTGTAAAAATATCTTTCTACTGATCTCCAGGGTCTTCGATTTGGTACTTTGCCTCCAAAAGGGTATGTAAAAGCCCCAAAGTCCTTAAACATATTTCTTTAATCCCCTGATATTCACTGATATTCTCTATCTGTGCCATTAATTCTCCATCTGGTCAACCTGTGCATTTGAATGACCCTGGAGGGTTTAATAGATTTAAATCCTTGCTTTCTTTAACGGTGGTCATCTCATAGCAGCTCCCATATATTTTTCATAAATTTTGCTCCTGAAACATGGTCCTATCATGCGTTCTCGGCTTCTATAATGGAGGCGGTGAATCATGATAATACTCTGTCGTGGAAAACCTGCAAAAACACAAACTCGTTAAAGAAAACCAGACACAGGGATGGTGAACGTGGCGGGGTTGATGGAAATGGTGGTGCGGGCTAGTGATAGCTTTCCACGTAAGACGTTGAAATATGATTTATGAATGAAACATGTGAATGGTGGAGGAAAAACACGATAGACGCATGGGATGATGACGTGGTGGGAGACTCGGTCAACAGGTGGTCACGCAAATGATCTGGGCCACACAATCCGCAAACAGGATCAACGGTTAACAATGTATTGGAGACCGATGAAAGGTGGGCATGGGACATTGTACGTTGGGCTTAACACATGCAAATCTTCATAGCGTGATGACCGTCGGATGATGCCTTTCGGATCAAATGACTCACGTGGATTTCGCTGCACATCTTGGGTCGGACGTTAACGCGCGAAATGGGGCGATATTGGAACAGTGGCCTGGGAAGCGGGGCAAGCAACGTATGGAATCATTGTGATTTGTGGAATACTGCCTTCCCAGCAAAGGTGGTGCAAAATAAACAGGCCAGTGTTTACAATGAGAGTGGGCGCGGGGTCCACCATGGCAGGAATATTATGAACCGTCGATTTATGATCGGATCGGACGATAGAGAATGCACCCGACGGCCATAGATGATAAGCGCTTTTGGATTTGGCATTAGGTCTTGGTCTGTAGTCATATGTAGAATGGAGCAAAGGAGCTATAGTCGAAAGGGGCTGGGGCTCTAAATATATTTTTCAAATGCAGATTTCAACTTCCTTAGTGCATTTTTGGGAATAATGAGGGAGTAACAATAGGTGGGAACATAGATGATTAGGTCAAGAAAGGAGATTTAGAACGTTCCAGCGTGGTTTGTTGGCTGGAAATATTCATGGGAGCATAAAGTGATCAACATTGGCTCCATCTGGGGATGACATGTTCCTTCGTGGACATGTTGAGAACTCTACAGACCTTCAGATACTATTTTAGATGTCTCTGCTACTTTTTCCTTCTGCATTTTACTCTGTAACATGTCAACTCGCACCTTATTTATTCAAAAACAAAAGGAAACTAGTATACAATATAATACATTAGGTTGCCTCGGCCTGAATCAAAACTGGAAGTATGGCTTAAGAAAATGGCCATTTACAGGGGTGTCAAGAAGATTGCCCTGTAAGTTCTCCAACATGAAAGTATTATTGCCTCTATTTGGAGCATTATAAAAATTCTTGGAGACTGAATTCTTGGTCTCCATCTCAAGTTTGCCCAATTTATTAGAAATATTCTTGATCATTTTGCTCATTTCTTCAATTCTGTCTACATCCTTATCCTGACTAGAAGTAGATACTTCCTCTTTGCCCCTTCTTCTAGTGTCCTGTTCAGATTTTCCTTTTAATTTCCCAGTGGAGGAAAAATTAGCTTCCAACTCAAGAGCATCTGACTGAGCATCATCTAGAGTGGCAGGTTTTCTTTCCCTCAAAGAGAAACCAAAATCTGAGTCAAAGGCTGCAATGAAAAAAACTTTGGCAGCATTCTAATGAGGCTTCATATCTGCAGGAAGGTTTAGATATAACTTATTAAATATTTTGATAAACTCAGACACACCTTCATTATGTTTCTTCTTGAGTGTATTGAACTCGGTAAGACACTGTCCATGATCTTTCCTCTCTCCCCATTTTTTGAGAAAATTATTTTCCATATCATCCCAAATGGTTATGGAATGGTTTCCTAATGTCTTGAACCATTTTCTAGCTTCACCATCCAGAGATTACAAAAATAGTCTTAAGACTACGTCCAAATGTTCTACATTAAATTTCTCTGCAAAAGAACAGAAAGTCTCAATATGCTTCTGAGCATCAATCTCATTTTCCCCAGTGAATCTAGGCAAGATATTCAAATAATCTTGTGGCATATCATTCAACACTTGTGGTAATGCCAAGGGAGCATATTTATTCAGCAGGAAAGCTAGAACGTTAGCCATTCGTGGTGGAGGGGGTGGTACAATGATTTGATGAGTGATTGGAGGAAGAGGAGGAGGTGGAAGTGGAGTATGTATAACAATGGGAATATATTGTACAACAGGCTGAGGTGTATATGGAAACAATTCATGATTAACAAGGGCTACCTCTGTAACTTCTTTAAATTCTTCGGCCTCAGGGGTAGGATAAAAGTTCTCTTTAGCTCTAACACTTCCCCGGGGTGGGCTATCTGAGTAATGTTCAGGATTTTCCTTAGTGGAGTCAGGATTTTCTACTTGGATTTCTTGAGAAGAAGAGGATGGATAATCTTCTACATAAAATTCAGGGATTTCAGTACGGACTGATTTCTTCTCTTTCCAAATTATTTTATGAATGATCTTTTCTATGTCAGACATGGAAGGTGTCTTTGGCTGAGATGTATCTGACCTCAGATGTGGCTTACGAGGAGCTAGGACTACAAATAGATTGATCAAATACACAACAGTGGAGTCGCCAAGGTGAGAGATATGCAACTCTTCAACTCTCTGTGCTCACCTGATTAGAGAGTGAATACGATTTGTCGAGGCCCAGGGAAGATGATTCTCTCAAATTCGTTCCCCGGCAACAGCGCTAGAAAGATGTTGTCGACAATTGTTGTCCCTCCTAGAGACAGCCTAGAGTTGCCATAGACCAGTGCCTAGGACATCTTATCATAGCAAGGAGCATATAATATATAACTTGGGTGTCAACCAAAAGCTCTCCTGCTATCTCTGGTGAAACAAGGAAATTGATTTAAATGGGACCAGAATCTACAGAAACTGTCACAGGGAAAGTAATGTTGCAGAGGAAAAATGCAAAGCTCCAATATAAAAGCATCAGATAGTTAAGAGACAATTTACTGTAGAGAGGGCCGATTCAAGTAATATTGTCACAGAAATCAGATATCAGAAAGTGTATGAAGTGAAAGAAATATGAAGAAGATACTAGTTAACTTTGAGCTGATACCTAGATACACAACAGAACCATATATGGGCTTATCGATCTAAGAATCCATACATGAAAATGGAATTTTAAAAGCACCCTTTCAAAGCAACTAATATAGCAGAAAATATGGATGAAATGAACATGGAATAGTATATCATGCCTGAGCCTATTTAAAGTTCTTGACTAATCCAAGTATGGGCATCAACTAGGATGAATCCTTACTTAAAATCAGTGAGCCACTCGCATTCCAAAACATGATACAAGAAAATGGATGAAATGAGATGTTATATTAAACACATAAGAAAAGGTTACATACTGTGAAATACCAAAGACCAGAATCCTCATTACAGATAGAACTCCTCCTCACTGAGACCCTGTGGGCTCTGAGCCTTCATACAAAAGAAATTACAAAATGTATACCACAAGCCTTTCGCTGAACAATTTTCTGATAAAATTCTGGAACCCTTACAATGTCTTTCTTCCTAGTTTTTATAGAGGAAACAAAAAAATCTAGTAGATGAGGTAGGTGGTGAGCATTTAATTTGCTTAATTTGAACAAAATGGCGGAAATATTCGTGCCTATACTGTTGATTAAACATGTTGTACTGTATGCACTCTGATGCCGGCTTCATGAAGTAAATGATGTGGGTAAAATATTCTCCAGGGCCTAGCATAAGGATGGAATTATTTAAATGATCTGTCCTTTTCTGAGAGGAAATCTTACTGAAATAAACCTTGGGGGCATTGTTTTCTGTGAAAAGATCTTTCTAGTGATCTGGAGGGTCTTTGATCTAGTACTTTGCCTCCAAAAGGGTATGTAAAAGCCCCAAAGTCCTTAAATATATTTCTTTAATCCCCTGCTCTTCACTGATATTCTCTATCTGCGCCATTAATTCTCCATCTGCTCAACCTGTGCATTTGAATGACCCTGGAGGGTTTAATATATTTAAATCCTTGCTTTCTTTAACGGTGGTCATATCATAGCAGCTCCGGGATATTTTTCATAAATTTTTCTCCTGAAACATGGTCCTATCATGCGTTCTCGGCTTCTGTAATGGAGGTGGTGAATCATGATAATACTCTGCCGCGGAAAACCTACAAAAACACAAACTTGTTAAAGAAAACCAGACATAGGGATGGTGAACGTGGCGGGGTTGATGGAAATGGTGGTGCAGGCTGGTGATATCTTTCCACGTAAGATGTTGAAATATGATTTATGAATGAAACATGTGAATGGAGGAGGAAAAACACGACAGACGCGTGGGATGATGACGTGGTGGGAGACTCGGTCAACAGGTGGTCACGCAAATGATCTGGGCCACACGATCCGCAAACAGGATCAATGATTAACAATGTATTGGAGACCGATGAAAGGTGGGCCAGGGACATTGTACGTTGGGCTTAACACATGCACATATTCGCAGCGTGATGACCGTCGGATGATGCCTTTCGGATCGAACGACTCACGTGGATTTCACTGCACGTCTTGGGTCAGACGTTAATGCGTGAAATGGGGCGGTATTGGAACAGTGGCCTGGGACACGTGTCAAGAAACATATGGAATTGCTGTGATTTGCGGAATACCGCCTGCCCAGCAAAGGTGGTGTGAAATAAACAGGCCAATTTTTACAATGAGAGTGGGCGCAGGGTCCACCATGGCGGGAATATTATGAACCGTCAATTTATGATCGGATCGGACGACGGAGAATGCACCCGACGGCCATATATGATAAGCGCTTTTAGATTTGGCATTAGGTCTTGGTCTGTAGTCATATGTAGAACGGAGCAAAGGAGCTATAGTAGAAAGGGGATGGGGCTCTAAATATATTTTTCAAATGCGGATTTTCAACTGGCTTAGTGCATTTTTGGGAATAATGAGGGAGTAACGATAGGTGGGAACATGGATGATTAGGCCATGAAAAGAGATTTAGAACGTTCCAGTAGGGTTTGTTGGCTGGAAATATTCATGGGAGCATAAAGTGATCAAGAGGTACTCTGAAGGGAGACTTCAGAAACAATTTTTAAGTGGTAGCGAGTAAGCAGGGAAAACCATAAATCATGCTTGAGACCAACTATATTGAACTATTTAAGAAATAAACAAGCATAGGGGTTCCAGAGAGCAATTAAGAATTCTATGAAATATCCTAGAAGAAGAAAATATTAATATAGTGAAGAGTAAACAGAACTAAGGTGCTTTCAGAAGACATTTCTTAGCCTAAAATGTTTACTCTACTACAACAGAGAATGATGAAACATAATGGAATAGGAAATAACAATAACAGATTTAGAGTACTTCACCAACAACCAAGCTCAAGGATCCAATGATAGAGCTTTCTTCATCAACAAACAGGTCAAGACATCCACAAGTTCCAGAACATCAATTTCCTTTCAACTTCAACAAGACTATATATTACTTCAAAGAGTCATCAAATGCTAATAATACAATGAGTTCAAATACAGTATTTATGTTGCAAATGAGGAGGTGGAGCTGAGTTAGCGTTTGAGTTTTATTAAGTATAGAGTAAATGCATTCCTAACCATGAAAACCATGCAAGGCATAAGGTAGGAAGATGTTCAACTACTTCTCTATTTCAATAACTCTGTCTTAACTTTCTAAGAAAAGATATGTGAAAAAGTTGACTTTCCAGGCTTATCCTTATCTTTACAATAACTGTCCTGATAGTTTTAAATACTTTCTTTATTGTAATAACTATTTGTTTGTCTTTTTAGGTAGAAAGTAGGCCAAAGGAGTCAGTTAGATATTCTGAGTGAATAACTACCTTTGGTTGATGTATTCGAGGCTGCTTTTTTAGCCTAAGCTTTCTGGATTTGATCATTAAACTGTGCTTTGAGGCTTAATTCTTCTCTTTTCCTTCATAATCCATCATGTTGTCTTTAACACCTACGGACCTCTTTAAAAAAAAAATTATTTGTATTTTAACTGTTCTTTCCTCCTTTAATCCTCGTTTAAGCTTTAATCTCAATCTTCGTCGTTTGGTCTTCTGTTCTTCAATCTTCATTGTTTTCTCTATTTATGTGTGTAGGAGGCTTCTTTGATGCACTAGAGGGTTTAAAAAAGGATTAATTCTTATCACTAATTTTGACTGTGGGATGGCTCTTTGGGCTCGGGGCCACCATGAAACCTGCAACCAAATGAAAAACATATTATAAAACCTGCATATTTATGGGATATACTAATTTCATAGGCTTGAGGGAGACAGAAGAGAGATTGCAGAGGAGGGGAGGATGCATGGAGGAGGAGTTTCTTGGCGAAATAACAAAAAAATGGTGAATTTTAAATATTGGCGCAGAATAGTGATAAGCGGTTTTGCACAATACCAAAGTGGTATTCGCATAGAGATCAGGTGGTAAGTGTTTTGGCCCTGGAAAACACAATACTGCTCAGGCGGTGACACGTGTCCTCAGGGAAACCGATTTTATTGTGTTGAAATGGGGTGTTAAACCATTTCAAAGAAATGAATGTGATAATGAATCGGGGCCGTTGGATCTTGGGGAGCCAGCTCAACAGTGGAGAGGGAACGTGATGGGACAAGGTACTCGACTGGAGAAATAGTGGGACCGGAGGTTGACGTCATAAATTTTTTTGGGTAGCAGAAAGGTTGGGAGGGGGACAGAAAGGTGAGTTTGGATGGCAGCCGTTGGATCATGAAGATCCACGGTGGAGATTTGATTTGGAGAAAATAAAGGCGGGGAGAAAAATAAGGCAAAGGGAGCTTAAGAAGGCACAGAGATAAGGTCCCGTGGAGAAAAAGTGGGACCAGGGACTTAGTCCTTTAAGCGGTGGTTGTGAGCCCTTGGTCATGTAAGGAAGAAGAGTAGAGAGAGCTTAAGCTTGAGAAGGGCTTAATGCCTAATTTATTAAATGGGCAGAAAATAAGCCAAAAGAGGGTTTTTAAGCCTTTTTGGAGGTTTCCAATAAGCTGGAAAAGAACATTTTAAACCAATATGAAGGGGTCTTAATGGTTTAAAAAAGGTTTTTTAGAGGAAATGAAGGATCAATGAACGGAATATGGGCTTTTTAGAGGGAAAAAGACTAATAGAGAATAAGAGTAGGAGTGATAATATGAGGGAATGAAATGGAGATGAAAATGGTGAAAATAGCCTGAAACAACTTTTTTTTGAGATAGCAGGATAACTTGGAGGTTTTGAGTGAAGGTTTTTAGTGATTTGATAAACTTAGGATAATGAAGGTAGTGAGATTTCTAGAACTCACAATGTTTCTGCGAATATTGTTTCTAGAAATCTAAGATTATCACTTAGTCATCTTTAGATAAGATCAAAATTATTGATGACTAACACATGTAATGAATGTTTGTGGACACCAGGAGAGCGAAGAGTGATTTTTCCTATTATAAATTCCAAAAATGTTTCTATTTCTACATATTCAGATTATTGCAGCTTTAGCTATAATATGATTGTTTATTCTTTGCTACTCTTGTGCATATTACTGTGTGTAATATAGACGGAATTTTCTTAAAAATAAATGTGGCATAAAATTATCTTGACCTTGGCATGCAGGAACATCAAGATGCAGGCAATCCAGTCCTATAAGTTGAATGCAATTGTGTGACCTTCAAAATACCCAAGGATAATAGAGTCTCAAAAAATTTGAAAGCTGCTGAGGTGTGATATTTTCCATTATTGTAGTTAGTATGAGGTTTGAAAATTCACTGAATTTGTAGATAAGTAAATGTAGAATTTTTCTCAATTTTGACCTTGTAATCTGCATGATTCTTGCAATTTTGTTTGTCTATAGTTTTCTTTCAGTGGTAATATCAAATATTTCTAGAAATAAAAGAAGATTAAAGTTACAAATAATCCAAAAATGAAGGTCGGTTACATGTTCCAGTGATGGAGACATCATTTATGTATCTTTGTTTGTTGAGCAAGTATTGAAGCATATATTAACACATAAGTACGATGGAAAAATTTGATCAAATCATTCTCAACAATGGCAGGCACCTTCACATGCAGCTAGTCCCTTTCCATCATTTGCAGATAAGTATGAGACTTTTGACCAAAAAATCATGGGTGAAACTTCAAAATTATCGAAGACTACCAAGGTAACAGTACACTTCCGAGTAAATATGTTCAACAATGAATATGAATACAAATATTTCGGTTGTAATACTCAGTTATCTGCTATGTTGTGGATTCATTTGGAGAAGATATTAATCAGCTAATTAGAAACAAGTATTCTTGTGATATTGTTCCAAACTACAGATCAATGTCTAATTTTTTATAGATGTTTGTTTTTTTATTGATTGATGGTTGAATCTATACTGGGAGATATTTTTGAAGTAGCTGAATTAACATTTAGTGCAAACATACCATTTTTCTTTATACATGACTTCTTTAAGGCTATTAAAACTAGGTTCTTTGAATGAGCTATGATTCTTCCATATGATTCCTGTAGTTTGTTCAGGCTACCCATTAATTAGCCACATGGTCTCCTTAGAGGAATCCAAGCTGGGCCATATGTGTTGTCCCTAATCTGACAGTCAATTAAGTGTCTTGTTTATTAGAAGAATTCAGTTAGTTTTCTTGTTTATTAGAAGAATTCAGTTAGTTAATTGTGTTTCCAAGGTGACACTTGTTTGGATTATGTAGAAGTATAACATGAACAGTATCCTTGGTTGTCTTGTTTATCAGAAGAATTTAGTGATATTTAGCAGTAGGATGCATTTAACAACAGTCTTCTCATTGTGTCTTTTCTTATTGAGTAAATTTTGAAGCATATATTGATAGACATAAGTATGATGGGAAAATTCGACTTAATTGTTCTAAACAATAGCCGGAGTCTGCAATTTTTCCTAGTTCCATTCCATCAATGGATGGTTATGTGGCTTTTGACAAAGAAAGTAGGGGCGAAACTTCAAAGAAAACAAAGACTTGCAAGGCGATTACAGTTAAATTAATTCAATTGTATGCTATGGTGTCAACTCATTTGGAAAAGATATTATTTAGCTAATTACAAACTCCAAATATTTATATAGTCATCATAGAGTACATATTGTCGTTTGATTTTTTATTAATTCATAGTTGAATTGGTAGTGTGCTTTAATAGAGGATGTTTTCAAATTTACCTGAACTAACATTGAGGGAAAACGTGTCATTTTTTATTTGGACATCACTTATATAATGCTTGATAAAATCACGCAGTGATAAGTGGTTTTTGCATGCAATGTATATTGTTTTCTTGGGTTACCCATGAATTATTTTATAGCCCTGGCTAACCTAGAGGAATCCAAGTTGAGCCTTCTGAGTATGTCTTTAAATGGTTCTCTAATCTATCTGGGTCTTATCTACACCTAGTTAAAGGTGTCTCCAACATGACTCTTGTTTGGATTATGTAGATTTCTTACATGAACAGTCATTAAGTTTCTCATTAGAAGTGTACAAAGATACTTAGTACTAGAAATATTTAAGAGTGTTCTTCTGAGAGTCTCATTGTTTGTTCATTAAATATTGAAGCATATAATGACTACAGAAGTATGATTGGAAAATTTGACTTAATTGTTCTCAGCAATAGTAGGAACCTGCAACTTTTGACAAACAAATCAGGGGTGAAAATTGAGTGAATACAAAGGCTGCCAAGGTGACAATGACTACAAAGAAGGCCAAGGTGATTTTCATTTCCAAGTAAATCCAGTCAACATTGGGTTGGATATATATTACATTCAAATTCCTTCAATTGTATTTTGGTATTCATATGGAGATGATATGGGTCAGATAATTGCAAACTATATATTCTTCCCAAAGTACACACCGTTTTCTATGTTTTGATTCATTGGTAATTGAATTAGTATTGGGATTTAACAGAAGACATTATGAGACTTACCTAAAGTAACCTTTAGTGAAAATCTGTCAAATTTTTTTGGAAATCACTTATTTTAGGCTATTAAAAGCTGAAACTAAGGGTCATCCAGTGAGATTTGAGAAATAAAAACATGGCATACGATGCCTATGGTTTCCCTAGGCTACCCATTAATTTCTATATAGGCATGACTTTCTTAGAGGGAGTGAAGCCAAGCATTCTATGTATGAATTACAAATGTAAATGAACTTTCAAATCTCCAAGAATTCTTCTAAGCTATCACAAAAAGGTAGTGTGGGATCATCCTAATGAAATTACAAATCCGCAAGCATTCTTCTATGCTAATCTTCTTCACATGTCCCTTTGACTATTGTTTTTTATTTTTATTATGTAGAGAAAGGTGGAACTATATGTTTTTTTTTTGGTCCAAAGAACAACTTAACACATGGCTTGTTTTAGACTTCCTGTCATCCATGGATCCTGCTCAATCTATGTTTGAATGGCCACACGAATGAGTTTCTTTGATTTTCTGAAATAGAAGGCCAAAATCCAATGTTCCCTTTACATATTGGAACACCATGTTTGCGGCTGTTCAGTGTTATGTTTTTTAGTTTGCAGGAATATATAGCTCGACTGTTCAATGTTATTTTTTTTATTCTGTAGGGATATAAAACTAATTGCATAGTCTG
Organism: Pinus albicaulis; assembly: GCA_034641835.2. Lineage (NCBI taxonomy): Eukaryota > Viridiplantae > Streptophyta > Pinopsida > Pinales > Pinaceae > Pinus > Pinus albicaulis. Next base: position 768,544,925 of record CM076570.1, read on the forward strand.
GTGGAAGTAAGATAGATAAAGTTCCCACTAGTTTCTTGTAGAATAACTCATTAATTTCCTTTGAATCAATCTTGGTTGAAAGTTTTCGTGTGTTAGACTTACATGTATATGAAATTTACAATCTTCCATCATGAATATGCCTAATAAACCTTGGGCATGTTTTGTTTGTAAAATAAATATATGATTTTTTGTCAAATTATACACCTAAGCAATAATGTAGGATAATTAAATTTGTCATGTTTAAAGCTAAACATCTCTTGAATTTAACAAGTGGAATACCAAATTGGTCTGCATCATTTTTTTTTACATGTATGTCTGTTGCCATTGGTATTCTGACATTTAATTACTGTCATTCTTCCGAAATTTCATTACCGTCAGTCTTCCAACGTTTCGCTACATTTCACCTTGTCAGTATTCTAACGTTTCATTATGCTTCACTACCGTCGGTATTCCAAAATTTTAGTACTGTCAGTCTTGCGATAGATTTTTCCCATTTTATAATGTTAGAAGAGAGACACTCTAGTTCGTCGGAAGAGTGACACATGCATGGTAACATCAGAATAGCGACGTATAGTTGGTAACGTCGGAAGAGCAATGACCATTTGGAAACGTCAAAAAAAGTGTTACTGTTCCGACGGTTAACTCAAGTGTCGGAATTGTGACGTTTGGAGAAACCAGGTTTTTCCCCACTTGAAAGTGTCACTCTAGGGATGACTATGTGTATCAAGAGAAACATTTTGGCCATCAAAAATTGGGCCAAATGTGCTAGTGCCTCTAAGATTTTGCAGATAAAAATCAACAATGATAGTTTAAATTGGAATTATTAGGGAATATGACAAGTTTCGAAAATGAAAGTCATGATCATGATTGTCATCATGATCCAACCTGCGGAATGGATATCGGAAATATAACCAAAGGAAATGTCAGAGTCATTATGGTCAGACATGGAATTCAATTAATGACGTAATGGATCATAGCCTCGTTCTTCCGTAAGGGTTACCATGACTTACTTTCATGCAAATTTTAAAAATTAAAGCATAATTACCTGTCACCTTAAGCGCCCTCTCACCAACCATACTTACCGATATTACCTTCCAATGATCTAGTTCTTGGATGATGATTTCCTTTTTCTTGAAGTGATAACCCACTTTGAAGTCACATAAGATGCTTAATTGTATAGTTCACAATCTCAACAAATAATAAAAATTTCAATACTTTCTCAAATTAATTCAAGCTAATTTTCTTTCATCAATTTTTTTCTTCAGGAAATCAATGGCATTGTTGCAGGAAATGGAACCAAAACTGTTGAATTTTCTGTAGGAAGAACCATTTCATCCCCTTTTTGTAAAGTTCATTTCACATGAATGAAGGTAATGATGTCAAATCTACAATGATGTCATTGAATTACCAACCATTGAGGTCAACTGTTAACCAATGCGAGGTCCATCATCATTAATAAAAGTGAGGACCAAGGTAATCTGATGCATCCTATCAGTTGTGAATATATGAGCTATTATCAAACCCCTGGTAGGATCTAGAATTCAAGGAGCCATAATTATTCCCCATTTCTACTCGTAAGATAACCTATCATTAAGGTATACAAGCTTCAAGGTATCATAATGCTCTAATCTTGGACCTAGATAATTTGCTGATGTCGATGGCCCAATATTGTTGGAAGGAGGGCCTTAAGAAATCCCACATCAGTCCAACATGATTAATCCAAAAAGTAACTGAAAAACATAATTTATTGAGAGAATCCCAAAGGATATGCTAACCTGTAATATTCCCAAATGGGAAAAGAAGGAATATAGTGAAAAATGTTGCAACAATATTGTAGATAATTATTTATAAAGAAAGAAAAAAATATGGAGACCTTTCATATGTTATTGCAGTAGAAAAGTGTACATAATAAATGGGCCATAAGACGCATAACAGGAAATACAAGCCTTCAATGAACAAAATCGCTCAATATGGGGTGCTACAACTATATAGAAATGCTGGAAAACCCTTACGACGTTATTTTATCGGCTTTGCTATAGAAGTTGATTATACATCAGATATAGGGCTTATACGTTCCTCAAAGATAGATATAGATTAGATCTAAACACTATACAAGCTCCTCTCTAGAACCCCTCAAGGGTTTTCAGCAAAACACCAAGTACAAGTTATAGATATAGATCTAAGACTGCAGATCTACTGAAAATTACAAATCTGGAAAGTGTGGATGATCTTATATGATCAATAGAATAACCTCCTCCAATAGGTCTTCAAAGTGAAAGGAAGATCCCCTTCATTAGAAAATCAGCTCTCCAAATGGTGTGTCAAACCACCCTACAACTCCTCCTACAGAAATAACGCAGACCTTGAATTAAAATGCATTGTAGGGATCAAAATAAGGTTGTCTTGATGCCAAGATCTGAAAGTAAGCTCAATGGCCTTCAATACTACCCTCCCAATGGAAATAAAGCCTCCTCCACTAAAAATAAGTGATGAGATGGCCTAGATCTAGAGATCAAATCACCAGTTTCTACAACCTGCAAAAACAACCAAACCCTCAATAGGATCTATGTTGTATTTGAAAGAAGAAGCTTGGCCTTAAGCCAGATAGTGGAAAATGTAGTGCAAGACTCCTCCAAGAGCTCCTCAATGGAAGAGGTGGGATTCCCAATTAGGAACACTTTGTGCTAAACAACACTCTATCTTAGCTAAACAACAAGATAGAGATATATGTCTAAATAGACCATATATTCAGAAATATGATATACATCAACAACCTCCATATGGCATCCATCCTCTTAGATTAAATATAATATGAGCTTGCAAACCCTAAGCCCCATCCAAAAAGATCACTCCATTCACACAAAGCATCTCCATCTAAAACTATGTTGTCCCTCATTGATGGCCACTCTTCCATGACAACGCTGTTGATTTGGTCAAGGTTGACCCAGTCAAAGTGATCCAACCCCTTTCACACCAAGGGTGCTTTAATTAAGCTGCCAAGATTTGTCTCTTTCACATTTGGCATTGATTTATTCATTATTAAGGAGAATTATGGACCTCATTTGCCCTCTTATTCTTTAAACAAAGCAACAAAACAAAATTGAATATTCCAATTAGCTCATGACTAATTGGGAATATTTCATGACCCGTGTGTTGGGTCATAAATGTGACTGTTTTAAAGGTAACCTTAATGCTTTACACTAATTATCAACCCAGGGCAAGTCTTGTTATTTCAAGAGTGTAAGAAAAATATATGCGAGTGACATCAGAGGTTAACTACTCTAGATCGTTGTAAGAAAGATTGTCTAATTCTCGAATTTCAGTCAAAGCAACTTGAAAGTGAACTATGAAATACTTCAAACCAATCAAAGGAGTAGATTCTATTCTAAGCTTATGCAGAAATAACCACTAAAGGGTGAAAATAATAGATTGCAATTGAACAACATGCTTTGATGAATCAAACAACTACCTTAATGAACTGAACAACAAATCTAATAAATTGAAAAACAATAAATTATTCTATATTTTGCAATGGAATTCTCTTTTAATCAATTAATACCATGATTTAGAATCAAATATCAACCAAACATTCACAATTATGATGAAAAGATTCAAATGTTAACTATACATACAATTGAACAACAACCGTGCTGAAACTAGTCTAACGAATGTAAAAGCACCAACTCCTGAAAAGAGAACATGAATGATAAATATAATCTAGTGAAAAGGAAGTCATAACATCTCACGCTTGTGATTAACCAATTAGATCATAATTTTATGAAACACAAAGGATAACTAGAAATGCAAGTTCTGTGAATAAACATATAGCATAGAAATAGCAAGAGAACCACCAGGACTGGGCCTGAAGTCTCTAGAAGCCTTTTGCTAAGCAATACTTATAATTTTATTATACTAAAAATGCCAATTTCTTCATTAATCGGTAGAGCAATACATTTGCATGAAATTGATGATTCTGTCCGAATACGTTTATCAAAGGAAAATTATAATACATGAACTGTCCTTCGTCTTGTTAACCTTCAGCCTTTTATAGCTTAAAGGTGAATTCAAACAATGTAACGAATCCTTATCATTATGAAATCCCACCACTTCATGGATATTGTCTAAACACTCCAGGAGTAGGAGTGCCTCTACATATTTTTTTGATTCATAGGAGCTGATACGATTCCGTCTGCCTTCCTTTTCTGCTATCATTTGGTCATCCTGGTCAACGGTTTGGCTGTTTTTCTTCCCTTATTTTTGCATTATTTTCCTTTACTTTATTTCTAATATAAGGAAAAAATATATAAAAGTAAATGATAATTCGTGGTAAAGATAGGGGAAAAATTTACCTTCTCCTTGGTCGAACATACTCCCCTACTTACCTTTTTGCAGGTCCTCGTGCAAACAAATGGTTGAGGTGTAGTTTGGTTAAAGAATATGCAGGATATAATTCTTCCTTGTAAATTCTAAAGCCATGTCTCTATTTTATCTTTGCAAAAGTTGAGTTTGTGTGCCCCTCTGGTAACTCATAATCATGATGATAGTCTTCAGGGGCAGGCAGGGCAAGATTAACAAAGCTCTCGCATGTTATCTAATGTTTGTTTAACTCATGAATGATGATCAATTTAATCAATCCATGGTGACTGAAAACTTCTTGGGGGTTTTTAGCTCTTCTAATTCGAACAACAATATTACGCAATACATAATTTAGGAAAAAGGGAAAATTAACAAAAAAAATTCGCTTGAGAACAACTAATAGTTTAAGTTGACGAGACTTTACCACATTTGGGCATTTGTTGCATGTGATATATATTTCAATGAAGACTCTCAATTGTTTCCAAGACTTCTAAAAGGACACATAATTAATACCTTTCCCTTTTTGTTCCAGTGGCTCGCATGGGTCCTGGTACAATGAGATTGCTTCTTGTAGAAGGACATGCTTTTCAGTCCATCTTTCTCCTTCTATTTGTAGTCTGGTGACCTCAGCAATGATTTCTTCGGAGGCTGGTATGATTATTCCTTTGACTATGGTATACCCTTCCCATAGGTTTTGCAATAATTCAACTGTTATCCCTGTATTAAACCCTTGTAGTCTGTGTAGATATGGAATCCATCTAGCTTGCAGGAAAATGGTGTGAGCTGATTCTGAGGTTTAAAAAATTATGGGTTCTGTTAGGTCCCTATATTACTAGTATAGTCCCTTACTTTTGTTAGTGTAACCCCCTTATTTTTATTATTGTACCCTTGTAACCCCCATTTTGTTATTATTGCGCCCTTAAATTATTATTGTTAGCTCAGCTAGGATTACATTGTGGCCCACTAGGATTACATTATGGCCCCATGGACTCCTATGTATAGAAAGGAGGTTTTGTAAATTGTATCATCCAAGAATTTTTCATTTATGTAATGTATTGGAGGTTTTCCCCTCGAAGTGGCTCATTTCTAAGGCGTTTATATCTCTTTTCTTCTATTTTTGGAGTTGGTTACACAACATTTGGTATCAGAGGTTTGGATTCTAGAGTTTCGCTGCTCCAAACAGGTCACCGTGGCATTTCCGCTATACTTTTTTTTCTACGAAGCTTCTGAAGCTGAAATTTTTATGGTGCGAAGCTGAAATCTTGAGGAAGGTTTTCCAAAAATTTCAGAGCTTGGTTTGCAATATTTTCGGAGATATGATCTGTGGAAGTTAGGTGTTTTTTCAGGCTCCTAAACAGGTCATTGTGGCATTTTCGCTATAAAAAATTGTATACGAAGGTTCAGAATTTGAAATTCATTTTGTACAAATCTAAAATCCTGAGGAAATTCGTCAAAAAATTTTAGAGCTTGGTTCGCAATATCTTTGGAGATACGATCTGTGGAAGGTAGTGCTTTTTTAGGCTCCTAAATTTCATCTCAAAGAGGTGATCATGGGAAAAGTTCAATAACTCTCTCTCTGGGCATCAGATTGGAGTGTGGTAAAAATTGGTTACAAGTAAACAGAATGCAGTTTCTTGGCTATCAATTTCAGAGACGAAGGACAAAACAGTGACATGTGGCAAGTCATACAAGTTCGCTCTACTGAACCAGTCCAAAATTGGGTCATTGTGGGAGATTGGAAATAACTTTGTCTTGAAGAATCCAAATCAAATCATACCTGTGGCATTTGAAATAAAGTTGAGAAGGCTACTACAAAAGTGAATTTCATATATTGAATATTCTCAATTACATAGATAATTCAATTCCAATACAGAGCTCCTAAAAAGCAAGTAAAAGGTGTGTATTTTTTTTTCCGAATTGCATAAGTCTTGTTTGAAGAATCAAGTTGAATTGATTCCAAGGGAATATTGTAGAATATATATCAGTATTGGATTCTAAAATGGCCCCTAAAAATAATTCAACTCCCATTAAGCCTTTAGAAGGCTCTACTGTGACTCATGAAGACGAAGAATGGCAATCAAAATTACAAGAGCAAGTGCAACAAATTTCGCTCTCGCAAAGAACAACAAAAAATGAAATGGAAGTTTTGAAGAAAGGCATGGAAGCTAAGATTGATGACATGGAAGCTAAGATGGTTGACATGAAAGAAAACATGGAAAACATGAAGAATGATCTAAAAGCATACATGGAAGGCTTGATGACAAGTTTAAAACCAGAAATGATTCCTAATGGCGAAAATATAGTAGAAGAACCTCATGATGAGAAAAAAATAAATGTTAATCGTGATTTCATAAACTCTAATGTTGGCGGGAAGAACCACCATATTCAAAAAATGGATATGAGGAAGTTTGATGGAAAGGATCCTGTAACATGGATACTACAGATGGAGCAATATTTTGATCTCCATAACGTGAAAAACATGCAATAGGTATGCATTGCAACTTTACATTTAGAACAAAATACATTTGTATGGTATTGATGGCTTTGCTCCCGTAAAAAAATTGTCACTTGGTCAATTTTTACGGAGGAAATGATAGCACATTATGAGGATACAAAGAGCAACACCTTCTTTAGCCAATTGATAAATCTCAAACAAAAGAGTTTAGTGGGGCAGCACATTGAGGACTTCCAAAAATTGAATATAAGGGTAACTGATATTCCAGAGGAACAGAGGATTGATCTCTTCATAGGCACTTTAAAGGATAACATTCAACATGAATTTTGTGATCTGGAACCTGATTCATTGGAGAAGGTATTCAGGTTGGCAAGAAAAGTTGAATGTAAAATGATGGCAACAAGGAAGCCTACCACTCAATTCTATAAAGAAGGAAGTGTGGCTACACCTAGATTTCCACAACCTACAAGGTTGACACCACAAAAATTGGAAGAAAAAAGAGCAAAAGGGCTTTGCTACAGTTGTGATAGCAAATAAACTAAAGGTCATAAGTGTGGTGAGAAGAAATTATTTTACATAGATTGTGAAGAGGAAGAAGAAAATGAACAAGAAGAGGATATACACCAGGAACCAGCCCTAGAAGAGGAAGAAATGAATCCAACCATATCGTGTAATGCACTGGTAGGAATTACCACTCCTAAAACTCTCAAGATAAAAGGACAAATCAAGAAGAGAAAGGTAATAGTGTTGATTGATTCAGGTAGCACCCATAATTTTATTCATTGTAAGGTAGCCAAGGAATTAAATTGTTTCCTATACCCAGCACCAGAATGTCAAGTGATGGTTGCAAATGGAGGAACTATAAATTGCTCTGGAAAATGCCATAACATCAAGCTAACCATGGGGGAATATGTGCTGACTAGTCCAATGCTTTCCATTCCTATGGGAGGTGCTGATGTTGTACTAGGAGTACAATGGTTACAATCTTTGGGGACGGTAGCTTTTAATTTTCAAGAACTTTTCTTGAAATTTTTTTAAGAAGGAAAGGAAGTCGAATTACGGGGTATTGAAGGGAAGCCAGGAAGGATAATAAGCTCTAATGTCATGACAAAGCTTCTAAAGAAAGAACAACGAGGCGTAATTGCACAATTATGCTCTCTAGAAGTCCCGACATCAAAATCATCTCTTTCTGTAGATCTCCAACAAGTCTTGACAATCATTCCAAGGTGTTTTAAACTCCCAAAGGACTCCCACCTATTCGTGATCATGATCATGCTATTCATTTGATTCCAGGAAGTGTTCCTCCAAACATCAGGCCTTATAGATATCCTTACTTCCAAAAGAGCGAAATTGAACGTATGATCGCAGAAATGTTAGAGGCGGGTATAATTCAACCCAGTCAAAGTTCTTTCTCTGCTCCTGTAGTATTGGTACACAAGAAGGATGGATCATGGCGAATGTGTCCTCATTATAGGGAGCTCAATAAGCTCACCATTAAAGACAAATTTCCCATTCCTGTGATTGATGAATTATTGGATGAATTACATGGAGCAATTTATTTTACCAAGTTGGATCTTCGTTCAGGATATCATCAAATTAGAATGAAGACCGAAGATATTCCAAAAACAACATTTCTAACTCATGAAGGTCATTATGAATTTTTGGTCATGCCTTTTGGCCTTACCAATGCACCTTCTACATTTCAAGGGTTGATGAATTCCATTTTCAAACCCTTCCTTAGAAAATTTGTGCTAGTATTTTTCGATGATATACTAATCTACAGTAGGTCTTGGAAGGATCATGTTGAACATGTTGACAGGGTGCTCAAACTATTGCAGGAGAAACAATTATATGCAAAAACATCCAAATGTTTCTTTGGAGTACAAGAGGTGGAATATCTAGGTCATATTATATCTCACGAGGGTGTTAAAGTAGACCCTAACAAAATTAAATCCATTAAGGAATGGAAAATCCCTAAGACGATAAAGAAATTGCGAGGATTTCTCAGGTTAACAGGCTATTATCGCAAGTTTGTTAATAATTATGGAAGAATAGCAGCATCTCTAACAACATTATTGAAGAAAGATGCATTTTCATGGACTCCTGAAGCAACTAAGACCTTTGAACATCTTAAAGAGGCAATGTGCCTAGCACCGGTCTTAGCTACGCCAGACTTCACAAAAACCTTTATTGTGGAATGTGATGCCTCAGGAAATGGAATTGGTGCAGTTTTAATGCAGGAAGGAAGACCCATTTCTTTTGAAAGTCTTCCAATCAAAGGAAAGTATTTACAGAAACCTATTTATGAGAAGGAAATGTTAGCAATACTACATGCACTAAAGAAATGGCGAACTTACCTAATGGGAAGACACTTCAAGGTAAAAAACTGATCATGATAGTCTTAAACACTTTTTGGAACAAAGACTATCTTCAGAAGAGCAGCAAAAATGGGTCACAAAGATGTTGGGTTATGACTTTGAAATAATCTACAAAAAAGGAAAGCTAAATGTTGTTGCAGATGCACTCTCAAGAAAGAATGAAGAGGTGGAAGCATTGCTTTGTGCCATTTCTATTATCCAACCAGATTTGATAACCGAAGCAAGAGATGAATGGAAGAAGGACAAAGATGTATGGACACTCATTCAAAAGTTGCAGCAAGATCCTAGTACATCTGATACATTTAGTTGGAAAAATGATTCCTTATGGTACAAAGATCGCTTATATCTTTGTAAGAATTCCCAACTAAAACAAAAGATTCTTCTCGAATTGCACACTTCTCCTTTAGGAGGACACACAGGATTTTTAAAAACTTACCACAGGGTGAAGAAAGAATTTTTTTGGGATGGCCTTAAATCTGATATTCGAAAGTTTGTGGCGGAATGTTTGGTTTGCCAACAGAATAAAGTGGAAACAATTAAGACCCTAGGACTTCTACAACCTTTATCCATTCCAAGTCAACGTTGGGAGGAGATTTCAATGGATTTTATCACAGGTTTACCTAAGTCCGAAGGAAAGAGTGTCATCATGCTGGTAGTTGATAGACTTACCAAGTATGCACACTTTTGTGCATTATCTCATCCATTTAAAGCAAGTACAGTTGCTACTACATTTATGGACAGAATTCAAAAGCTACATGGAAGCCCAAGGGTTATTGTGAGCGACAGAGATCCCATTTTTTACTGGAAATTTTTGGACGGAGTTATTTTCTTGTTTGGGTACTCAATTAGCTCATAGCTCATCTTATCATCCTCAATCTGATGGTCAAACTGAGATAGTAAATAAATGTTTGGAAGGATATCTTCGTTGTTTTCTATCTGATAAAAAAACACAATGGGTCAAGTGGTTACCTATCGTTGAATGGTGGTATAACACTTCCTTCCATACTGCAGCAAAAATGACCCCATTTATGGCACTTTATGGATATCATCCACCATCGATCACATCATCTTTAAGGGAAAATTTGAAGGTTCAAGCAGTGGAAGATCACGTCGAGCATTAGCAAGAAGTTCTCCAACTCTTAAAGGATAACCTGAATTTGGCACAAAATCGAATGAAACAACAGGCAGATCAACATCGCAGCGAGAGAAGTTTTGATATACGAGATTGGGTATTTTTACGGCTACAACCATACAAACAAATGTTCCTCAAGCAAGCTAAGAAGGATAATAAATTATCGCCAAAGTACTATGGTCCTTACAAGGTGTTGCAAAATATTGGTACTATGGCATACAAATTGGAGCTTCCTGCTTCTTCGCGAGTACATCCAGTTTTCCATGTTTCATGCTTAAAGAAGGTTATAGGTGAAAATCTTCCGGTTCAAACAATATTGCCAGAACTTGATGAGGAAGGAAAAATCATATTGGAACCTGAAGCAGTCATGGAAACAAGAACTCGACAGCTACGGAATCGATCAATTTCAGAGTATCTCATCAAGTGGAAGAACTTACCCACCGAATATTCTACATGGGAGGATGAGAATTTTATACAGAAGCACCCAGAGCTACTCAAGCGTTGAGGACAACACTTTTTTGAAGGAGAGGGGCATGTTAGGTCCCTATATTACTAGTATAGTCCCTTATTTTTGTTAATGTAACCCCCTTATTGTTATTATTGTACCCTTGTAACCCCCATTTTGTTATTATTGTGCCCTTAAATTATTATTGTTAGGTCGGCTAGGATTACATTGTGGCCCACTATGATTACATTATGGCCCCATGGACTCCTATATATAGAAAGGAGGTTTTGTAAATTGTATCATCCAAGAATTGTTCATTTATGTAATGTATTGGAGGTTTCCCCCTCGAAGTGGCTCATTTCTAAGGCGTTGGTATCTATTTTCTTCTATTTTTGGAGTTGGTTACACAACAGGTTCATTGCGGAGAGAATTTCTAGCCATGGCTACTTTGTTCTCAGAACTCGTTTCTTCTTCTGTATGTGTTTCTTTCAGCTCTGTTGGTTAAAATATTATAAACACTGCATGCAAATTATTTTTTAAAATATATTATAAAAATGAAACTTCATGATGTAAATTCAATGATATTTTAGTCCCATCAGCATATCCGAAGGAAGTCGCGTGGATAATTCACATGCTTATTCATTATGAATATTCATACCCCCTCCAATGAGAGAAGCGCATCCACAACCTTAAGGCTCAAGATAAGAGAAAAGATGGTAAAAATCATGAATGCACATGAAATGAAGGTCAGAAGTTTGTAATCATCACAAATGTACGAGAGAAGGGTGTCCATGGCCTTGAAATTCAGGAAAAGAGGAAAGATTGTAACAATCATGAATCCACATGAAGCAAAGGTCAGAAGTTTGTAATCATCACAATTGTACATTGGGTGGAAAGGATAAAAGAAGGGGAGAAAAGTGGAGTAGCAATTATTATGAAAGGATGTCCTATTTTGACGGCATAATAGAAAGGAAGGATGACAGGTGACAAATTATGATTGATGCTTTCATCCCTTAATTCAACATGAAAAGATAATTCACTCATAGTTAACTATGCGGGTAGGTATTGATAACACTTATTCAATTAGTACATTTATTTCAGAAATGGATCAATAGGAAATAGGGAATATAAAATTAATTGGCTATTGTTAGAAAAATACTTCGATACCACAAGAAGAGCCACTACTACCAGCAAGCTTTCATGGCCTCGAGAAGGTTTCTATTTTAACCTAGAAATGAGCCAAAATATTCTATGTAATAGTAGACTTTTTCTTGTTTTATGGAGAGACCACTCTGCTGGTGTGGTGGCCAAATAGTCATAGTGCCATTCACAGGGATTGTAACAGCGTGAACGGGGTGGCTCGTGATGAGACCTCCTCTGCTTCAAGCAGTTTTAGATGTCGAGAAGGTCACTACCCTGGTGTGTTGGCCATTGTGGGAATGTCACCTGTTAAACCCTTATGATTGTGGTAGGATGGCTCGTGATGAGACCCCCTATTCTCTCTAAGAAAAAATTCACATAAACATAATATTTTTCTTTTTGAAAAATAGACATTTTTCTTGTTTTACGGAGAGACCACTATGCTAGTGTGGTGGCTAGATAGTCATAGTGTCATTCATGGGGATTGTAACAGAGTGATCAGGTCGACTCGTAATGAGACATCCTGTCCTTCAAGCAATTTTACCTACCAAGAAGGTCACTACCCTAGTGTGTTTTCCATTGTGGGAATGTCACCTATTAAACCCTTATGATCATGGTAGGTTGGCTCGTGATGAGACCCCCTATTCTTTCTTAAAAATTTTCACATAGACATAATGTTTTTATTTTTATTTATAAAAGGAGGGAGGCTCATTAACTCCTTAAAAGTCAAGGATGGTGTAAGAAGTAAAAAGAATGCCAATACAATTAATAATGTTATTCTTGTATTCTTATATATTGTTATATACTATAAGAAGTAAAAAGAGTGTAGAAATATATACCAACATAAGACTACGGAAATGAATTGTGTAATAATATGTCTGACAGGAAATATCCAGCCTTTCATTATATAGATAAACCATGTCATCTTCTGGATTAGGGATTTCCATCAAAATTTCAAAAGATCATAATATTAGTAATATTTCTACTTTTCTCCTCTTCATGTGCCAATTCCTTTTCCTAAAAAGGCTTTTATGGAGAACATGTGTAAAGGAAGAGTGGATAGTCGAAAAGAAATCATCAAAAGACAAAACACATGCTAGAAAAGAAATCAACCCTTTAATTACAATTGAGCAGCAACTGTTCAATTTGATTGAACAACAATTGTTCAATTCAATTGAACAACAACTGTTCAAAGGTTTGAAGAATGGAAATAAACACACTAAAAAAACACAGTTGTTCAATTTGAATTGAACAACAAATTTTCAATTCGATTGAACATCAGTTGTTCAATTCGATTGAACAACAGTTGTTCAAAGGTTTGAACAACAAAAATAAACATATGAAAAAAACACAGTCGTTCAATTCAAATTGAACAACAGTTGTTCAATTTGATTGAATGGAATATATTCAATTCGATTGAATGACAACTGTTCAACTGTGTTGAATGACAGCTATTCAATTCGATTGAACATCACCTATTTAAAGGTTTGAACAACAGAAATAAACACACTAAAAAAACAAAACTATTCAATTCGAATTGAACAACAGTTCTTCAAAGGTTTGAACAGCAAAAATAAGCACACTAAAAAAACATAGCTATTCAATTCAAACTGAACAACAACCATTCAATTCAATTTAACAATAGTTGTTCAATTGAATTAAACAAAAAATGTTCAAAGGTTTGAAAAGAAGAAATAAACACACTAAAAAAACACATCCGTTCAGTTTGAATTGAATAGCAACTGTTCAAAGGTTTGAACACCAGAAATAAACACACTAAAAAAACACAGCCGTGAACATATAAATAATGAAAAAGAGATTGAATGTAAAACAATGAGAAGAAATGTAATTGCAAGGATCATATATAAAATATTTACAAAAGGAAATATTTTTTTTTTTATGAACTTAAAGTTGTTGAGCCATCATCCCCTTCAGCAAAAATTTGGATGGTAGGGTCGTCACGCAACTACTGGTATAAAGAATCTTTCATAAGTGGTTTATGATAGAGGCACACTTGATGAACATTGGCTTAAAAGGCAGAGCCAGATCTATCTACAGTGGTCAAGGTAATGGTACCATTGTTGTTTACTTATTGAATTTCATATGGACAAAGCCACCTTATTTGTAACTTACCCGAGAAGTCTTGGAATTTGGAGTCATAGAGGAGTGCCCAATATCCTTTCTAGAATGGATTATTTTTTATGAGGTTTTCATGCCGCTTATCTCATTGTTTTTTAATAATTGTAGTGCATTGTAGAGAAAGTATCCATGCTTCATCTAATTCATTTATTTGTTGGAGTCTTCTAACTTGGGCCTCTGTCAAATCCAACCCCACTTCCTCAACTATTCTCAGAGTCTTTATTTCAAATTCAATAGGAAAAATTAAATCCCTTACAAATACTATATGGTACAGAGAATATCCAGTGGTGTTTCACCATGTTGTGCGATAAGACTACCCTCTGGTAGTCTAGTAGCCCAATCCTAGTGATGTGTTGAGACTGTTTTAGTGAGAATTTCTTCAAGGACTTTATTGGTGCTTTCGACTTGCCCATTTGCTACGGGTGGTAAGAAGAGGTGACTCTATGGGTGACATGGTGGTTCTTCATAGTGGTCGTGATTTTATTTCCCACAAATTGTGCCCCTCCATTAGTTATCACTTCCTGAGGTAAGCCATACCACACAAATAGCTCAAAAATAAAGTTGATCATAGATTCTTCTGTAGCTCTCGATAAAGGCAATGTTTCTACCCACATTGTCACATAATCTATGGGAATCAGTATGTAGGTTTTCTGATTCGATGGCGAGTTGAATGGTCCAACAAATTTCAGTGCCCATCATTTGAAAGGTTCCACCACCAACTGTGGCTGCAATGACATTTCATCAGATCTTCCAGGGTGGCCCATTCTTTGGAAACTATCACATGCTTGGACATATTTCTTAGCATATTTAAAAAATCTAGGCCAATAATAGCCCATTTGTAATACTTTGTGCCCCGTCCTGTGATCTGCAAAATGACCACCACATGGTTCATCATGATAGGCCCTTAAGATGTCATAAATATTTTCTTCTTGGATTCATCTGTGTATTGCATATATCTCCTATATGGAAAAGATATCCATCGATCCAAGAGAATCTAGCACTGCACTGAACAATCAGCTTCCATTCCTTCGATTTCAAGTGTCTTGGCAGCTTTCCTACTACCAGATAATTCATTACATCTACATACCATGACATTTTTACTGCTACAACAAACAAATTCTCATCAGGGAATTGATCATCCACCGCTAGTGGGTCATCTGACTTGGGAACTCTAGACAGGAAATCTGCAACTGCGTTCTCTTTCCTTGGGTGGTCCTTGATAGTTATGTCAAACTCCTATAAAAGAAACAACTAGCAAGTCACTCTTCCATTTTTAATAGGTTTATTAGCTAAGTATCTAATGGTGGAGTGATCATTATATACGAATACTTGATAGCCAGTTATATAATTTCTAAATTTATTAATAGCATAGATGACATCCAAGAACTCTTTTTCAATCAGTGTATAGTTTAATTCGACATGAATGAGATTATTGCTGATATAGAAAATAGCGTAGGGATTCTTGTCTTCTTCTTGATCGAGAACTGCCCCTATCTCTATGTCAGATGCATTTGAGGAAATATGAAAAAGCATCTCCCAATTGGGGTTCCGTAAGACTGGTGCAGTCAAGATGAGTTTCTTAAAATCTGAAAAAGTAGTGTCACATTTGTCAGACCAATGGAATTCAACATTTCTAGTTAATGCATACAAGGGTGCATCAATTTGTGAGAAATAATTTAGAAACCTACGGTAGTACCTTGCATATCCAAGGAAACTACCTACCTCTGTTTAAGTACAAGGTGTGGATAATAAAAGAATTACCTCTATTTTTTCCGGATCTACTTGTATTCCAGTTGCAGGGATGTAGTGTCCTAGGATTACTCCTTCTGTCATCATCATGTGACATTTTTCATTGCTCAAACACAATCTGGTAGCAATACATCATTCCAGTACCTTTTCTAGTGTTTGCAGTGCCTGATCAAAGTCATCTCTCATTTATTAAATCAGAAAAAATGATGAGTATGGCCCTTTTAAATGTTGTTGGGGCATTACGTAATCTGAAAAGCAATAACATATAGGAAAATGTACCCCAGGGGTAGATAAAGGTCATTTTATCTTAGTCTTCACGGGCTATCTGGATTTGATTCTAACCACTGAAACCATTAAGAAAAGAGAAGAAACACTTTCCTCCTAATGTATCAAGGACCTGGTCAATAAAAGGGAAAGGGAAGTGGTATTTTTGTGTTTCTTTATTCAAATATCTGTAATCCACACAAATTCACCAATTACCATTCTTCTTAGGAATGAATACTAGAGGAGAGACCCATTTGTTGTCTGAAATAGCATAAATGAAGTTTACATCTAGCAACTTTTGCAATTCATCTTTTACAATCTCTTTCAGATGTGGGTTTAACCTCTGCTAAGCTTGCTGAATAGGTTGAGCATCCTTTTCAGTATAAATGTGATGTGTGCATAGTTGAGGATCTATACCCTTCATGTCTGGTTAGTCCCAAGAAAATTCTCCCTTATATTTATGTAAAATCTTAATGAGATTTTGGTGTTGGTTACTATTCAGACTGCCATTGATATTTAAAACTTTTCATGGCTCAATTTCAATTAGCATGTTGTTATGAACAGTAGTTGTGGGTATGTGTTGGTCATCAATTCCTACTAAGGGGTCCTCCTGTGCTTAATTATCAAGAACTTTTTAACATTTTTCATTTTAATTTTTTTGAAGTAGATGGCTAGCTCATGAAGTTATTGATTACATCGTCTTCATTTTGATATTTGAATTCGAGTGCTTCAACTATTGTCAGTAGTAAACGGATTTTTTGTTCCCTATATGTATGCGATTTTTTATGAATATTTACAGTGGGAAGACTTGGTTTGGAAAGGGGTATATGAAAATATTCTTTATGGCATCTCCTCTAGAAATGTTCATTCTGTTTGTTAGACAGCCTATGTAAGCATCGACCGTTGCTAACCAAGGTCATCCCAATGTCAGGGGATGTCCATCTAACCTAATTTTTGGTTTAATAACTAAAAACTATGTCAGGCACTCCCATGAGTCCATAGAAACTAGAATGTCCTGTAATGTACCTTCTGTTTTGGTAACAAATCTGTCAGCAAGTTCCAACAAGGTATATGTGGGTTCCAAAGTTGTTATACCAAACTTCTTGCAGGTTTTTGTAGTTAAGATGTTGATGGCCACCCCCAAATCAACTAATGTGTTTGAAAAGGAGTCGCCAAAGATCTATACTATGAATATGGAATTTATTGGATCCTCGTATTTTATTGGTGTTTCTTTACCGAAGGGTATTTCTGACAATGCGCCCACTACATGAACAGTTGGTATAGTCTTTTCTTTCCTCGCCTGTTTTTTCTGCACAGTTCTTTAATTATTTTGGCATAGATAGGAATGTCTTTTATATCCTGTAGGTGAGGAATTTTAATGCAAATATTTTTCAATTCCCCTAGGAGGTCAAAATCTTAAGAGACTATTGTTTTAGGTAGTGTTAATCTCTTAGGGAATGGATGGGAGGAAATAATAAGGTTTTCAGGATCTTTTGGGTCAACTATGTCCCTCCCCTACTCTATTTCTATTTCTGTCACAGTTGATTATTTAGGTACTGTTGGAATTTCATACTCAAGTTGTGGTAGGGCCATATCTTCTTCAAGTGACATAACATGCCCTGATCTGAGCCTAACTTCATTGCATTTCCTTTGTTTAGTTTTGGATTTTAAGTTTTCAATAATCTAGATTAGTTGAACCGGTCTATTATTGGGATTAGGATTGGGTTGAGATGGTAGTTGAGGATGCATAATAGGCTAAGGATTTTCTTGGACTGGGTATGAGGTTGGTAATGTGGGTCAATTTTGAGCTCCTGTTCCCATAGGTAAATTGGTCATTCCCGGGGGTCACTCCCAGTTCTGAGACCAATTTGTATTATGTGAAGTGGAGGTAGGCCACTGAGGCGAATATGGATTGTTTTTCCAATAAGGGGGGGGGGGGAGAAAAACATGACCAACTATTACTTGAAGGGGATTGTGTTGGCCAAGGAGGCATGGAAAATAATTGGGATGGCCAGACAAAAAAAGGTGACTGGCCCTGCCATGTTGTTCCACAGTTTTGTTGATTAAATTTTGGAGGAGGAAAGAACTGTCTGAGCCTTGTGGCATACCTAGTCATGCTTCCCACTACTGACATTTATTCATTAAATAAACTGGTTCTGTTTCTTCTCATGCCTCTTTAAAAACTGCTTTCAACAATGGAGGTGAAGGGCAGTGGTCAGTGACTTGGTCCTTGGTAAAAACAACATATGTTTGGACCATGTCTAATGGAGATTCCCCTTGGTTGTGCTTCTTCCCATAGCGTGGGAAAAAAGCAGCCAAGTTCTGTTCTGTAAAGCTTGCTTTTGCCTGGCTTGTAGGAGATCTAGCTCTATTGTGAGGGTTCCTAAGATATCATTTTTAAAATCTTCTAAAATATTATCGAATTCTTCTCTGGTCATGTTTCCACCGGACTATTTATAATTCCTTGTAGCTGAATCTCATCCAGTTGGCCTGCTTTTCGTACTACCCCGAGAACACCTGATGCACAACAGAATAATGTCATCATATTATTGTTGATATATGTCCCATTTTCACATTATATTAAGTGTTTCAACCCACTCATCTTTCATTCCTTTAATCATTGTTGCTTTTAAAATATCTTTAGACAATGTAGTATATGGAGATATTTGCAAATTCTATTGAAATATTTCAACGTATTCTTCTAAAGTCTCATTGTATTTTGTAGACATATTGAAGATTTCATATTTTAGTTCCTAATTCCTGCAGTAATTTTGATATTTGTTAAGAAAAGATTTTTTCATCTAATCCCAATTATTAATGGTTCTTCCACTGAGCCCCATAAACCAACATAATGTTGTAACCTTCAAAGTGGAGGGAAATAGTTTTAGTTTCTGAGGGTTAGTGGTGCAGTCATATCCCCTACATAAGACATCAAATTCAAATAAAAATGCATCTGGATCTTCTGAGGTCAGCCCATGAAAGGTGGGGATGTTTTGTAATGGAATAGCTTTCATAGAGGAATTTGTGGCCAGATCAACAATGGAATACTCCAATGTTGATGTTTGTCTTTGGTTTTGGTTGTTTGCCATATTATCAAAGATGTGCCAATAATTTTAAGGGATTTCTTGATACGGGGGAATAATTTGAGTGGGATTGGGGAGTCTATTTGGAGGAGGTCTTACAATGGTCTTACAACACATCCCTAATCTAGAACACTGGGTCTCTCTGTCTCAACCACTCTCTTAAGGGATCTAGGCTATGGAATTTTTACCTGTACTACACAGCTAGTTTCTTCCTCTCCTTCCTACAAATTGCAAGAGTTTCCCTCTCTCGAAGGGTCAGGACCTACGTGCTCAACATTCTAAAGGACTTTTTATGACCCTTTTGTTCTACTGTGAATCTCAACATGGGCTATAGATGGTGAGGTTTTTTCTTGAGGGACTGTAGTAGGACGTTATGTAGGAATGGTTCTGGGTCCTACGGATGCCTGGGATTCAACCTTCTTAATAAATTTGTCTATATATGTTGTTTTGCTAGGGACCACTGATCCTTTGGGTTTTGTGGATTTAATTGGGGGATTGTGATCTAATTCTATCTTTTTCTTCCTAGTCATAAAAAGACAAGAAAACCTATTCTATTGACCTCTGCACAATTGCTGAGAAGAGGCTTGGAGAGAAAGAATTTTTCTTGCTAGTACGTAGGATTTTACCTCTCATTTTCAATACCCAATTCTTTCACAACAAAAGGAAAAAGATGTCAAAGACATCACTCTTAAACACTCCCCCCAGCAATGGTGCAAAAATTTTGGGTCATAAAGGTGCCTGTTTTAAAGGTAACCTTAATGGCTTACATTAATTATCAACCTAGGGCAAGTCTTGTTATTTCAAGAGTGTAAAGAAAATATATGCAAGTGAAATCAGAGGTTAACTACTCTAAATCGTTGTAAGAAAGATTGTCTAATTCTTGAAGTTCAATCAAACCAACTTGAAAGTGAACTATGAAATACTTCAGACCAATCAAAGGAGTAGATTATGTTCTAAGATGATGCCAAAATAACCACTGAAGACTGAAAATAATAGATTGGACTTGAACAACATGCTTTGATGAATTGAACAACTACCTTAATGAATTGAACAACAATCCTAATAAATTGAACAACAATCAATTATTCTACATTTTGCAATGGAATTCTCTTTTAATCAACTAATAACATCATTCATAATTAAATATCAAACAAACGTTCACAATTATGATGAAAATATTCAAACATTAACTATATGCAGAATAGAACAACAACCATGCTGAAACTAGTCTAACGAATGTAAAAGCATCAACTCCTAATAAGAGAACATGAATGATAAATATAATCTAGTGAAAAGGAAGTTATAACATCTCACACTTGTGATTAACCAATTAAATGATAATGTTATGAAATGCGAAGGATAACTGGAAATGAAAGTTTTGTAAATAAATGTATGGCACAGAAATAGAAGGGGAACCCCTAGGGTTGGGACTGAAGACTCTAGAAGCTTTCTACTAAGGAATACATAGAATTTGATTATAATGAAAATGCCAATTTCTTCAATAATCAGTAGAGAAATACATTAGCACGAACTTCACAATTATGTCCGAATACATTTATTACAGGAAAATTATAATACATGAACTGTCCTTTGTCTTGTTCACCTTCAGCTTTCTATAGCTTAAAGACGAATTCAAATAGAGTAGCAAATCCTTCTAATTATGAGATCCTGCCGCTTCTTGGCTATCGACTGAACACTCCATGAGTAGGTGTGCCTCTACACATTCCGCTGATTCATAGGAGCCAATATGATTTCGTTCGCGTTCCTTATCTATTTTCATTTTGTCATCCTGGTCAGTAGTTTGTATGTTTCACTTCCCTATGAATAAAGACAATGATAAATTAGTTGTTATGTTATTAAACACACCTTTTATTAATAATTCATTCTAATTTATTTTTTCATTATCTTCCTTTACTTTATTGCTAATATAAGGGAAAAATATATAAAAGTAAATGACAAATCGCGGTGAATATAGGGGTAAAATGTACCTTCTCCTTGGCCGAACACCGTGTTTCTAACAAGTCAAAGGCAGTCCATGCTCACCAGATTTGAATTTTAGAGAGTCTAAAATACTAAATAAGAAGATTCCAAGGGGGCTCCATTTCCGTAACTAGTCCATTGGGCCCAGAAAAATGAATAAAATTGTACCTAATAAACATTCCTCTCATGGTTTACTGAGCATGAGGAGGAACAAAGTGAGCTCAATGTGTCAGAAAAAAATAAATAAGAGGTAGTTAGAGTCCCTCTCCCACCATTTCTAACTCCTTTTTATTCACAATTTCTTCCACATATTCCTCCTTAGAGTGGGGTTTCTGATATAGCTTTAGTCTGTACCCATTCACCAAGAAGGTAAATTTCACATCATCAATAGTTTTAACCCGAACATATCCATTATAAAAAATGTTATCTATTTCATAGGGACCCAGGCAATGTGTGTTGAATTTCCCTTTAAAGTTCTTAAGTTTTGAATCATACAAGAATGCCCAGCCTCAATATTTGAACTTCTTCTTCTTAATGTTTTATTCATGATATTTAGACCATTTTTGTTGGATAAATAAATATTTTGAAAGACATCCTTCCTAATCTCATCCAACTCATTGAGCTGCAAGATTTTCTGCTGTTATGGCTCATGAAGGTCTATACCCAAATCTGTTGCCATCTTGAAAGTTCTGATATGAAATTAAATGGGCAGTAAAAAAGATTTCCATACACCAATTCATATGGAGAGAATCCAGTGGTGTTTCTCCATGTGATCCTGTAAGCCCACAATGCCTAAGGAAGTCAATCAGACACATCCTTCTTATGTAATTTCACTTTCTTTGTAAGGATTGTCTCCAACACCTTATTTCTTAATTCCACCTGCCCATCGTCTTGTGGGTGGTAAGGGGTGGACTTCCGATGAGTGATATGATATTTCTGTAAAATTCACTGCACAAGCTTTGAAACAAACTGAGTACCCTGATTAGAACTATCTTTCTTGGTACCCCAAATTTTACAAAAATATCAGAAAAAAGAAAGTCTACCATTGCTTTCTTCGTTGCTCTAGGTAGTGCTATTGCTTCCACCCACTTCATAAGATAATAAGTAAAAATCAAAATATACCTCTTACCTTTAGACATAGGATTTATGGTACCTATAAAATCAAGATCCCACCTCTCAAAAGGCTCTATGAGAACCTGTGGCTGCAAAGGAATTTCATCTAATTGAACATGCCAACCTATTCTCTAGTAGCTATTAAAATTCGAGACATACACCTTTGCATCTTTAAAAAGTCTTGACCAATAGTAACTTGAGTGGAGGATCTTATAGGCTACCCACTTATTTGCAAATTTTCCTCCACAAGGTTCATCATGAGAAGCTCTCACAATATCATAGATCTCATCCTCTTTAATACATGTGCAAATAATCAAATCAGGTCCAATGAACAAGAGGTCTCCCCTAATCTAATATTAATCAACAATTTTCCTAATAATTCTCTTTTTCTGATTATATGAAAATTAGGGTGGAAAATTTCCTGTAGCGAGGTAGTTGCCCATATCTACAAACCAAGGGGTTTCAAAAAAAATGGCGAACAGATTCTCATAAGGAAAGCTATCATTAACAAGAACATCCTCACTTGTGTGGTTGAGCCTAGATAGGAAATCAACTACCTGATTTTCTTTTTCGAGCCTGTGTAATACTATGATGTCAAATTCCTACAGCAACAAAAGCTAGCTAGTGATCATGTCATTAGTGACTGGTTTTTTCATGCAATAATGAATAGTAGAATGATCATTGTGTACAAAAATTTCATTACTAGTGATGTAATGTCTAAACTTATTAATATCATAAATCACAACAATGAATTCTTTTTCAGTTACCATGTAATTCAGTTTTATAGGGGTTAAATTTTTACTAAAAAAATAAAATGCATGGGTTACGAGATCTTCCTTTTGACCCAACACTGCTCCTATGGCTGAATCATAGGCATCAATGGAAATGTGAAAGGGAAATTTCCAATTAGGACCTCTCAAGATAGGTGTTGAAGAAATATTTTCCTTAAGTGTATCAAATGCAGCTTGACACTCATCATTCCAATGAAATTCAGATTATTTAGTCAATAATTTAAACAATGGAGAGGCTACTTTTGTAAAATTCTCAACAAAAATTATGTAGTAGCCTACATTTCCAAGGAAACTTCGAACTCCATTTTGACTGGTTTGTGGAGGCAGCTTTACAATAACTTCAATCTTATCTGGATCAAGTTTAATTCCCGCAACAGAAACATGATGGCCCAAAACAATACCCTCAATAATAATCATAAAATATTTTTCATTACTCAATGAAATGTTAGTTTCTCTACAACTCTGCAAAAATTTCTTAAGATTATGTAAAGCTTCTTCAAACTTATCACCCATATAAAGTCATCCATATATACCTCTACGTAATCATGGAAAAAGGTAAGAGAAAATGCTAAGGACCAACCATTGAAATGTGGCTAGTGCATTGCATAGAAAAAATGGTAATAACTTATATGCATAGGTATCCTAGGGAGATGTGAATTTTTTCTTCTCTTGGTCCTCTGGAGCTATCCTAATTTGATTTTACCCGTTGAACCCATCTAGGAAGGAAAAATACTTCTTTCCTGCAAGAGTGTCCATTACTTGGTCTATAAAAGGCAAGGTAAAGTGATATTTTAATGTAGCTTTGTTTAATTCCCTGTAATCTACACACACTCGCCATTTACCATTATTTTTAGGGAGAATGACCGGTGCAGATACCCACTAGCTATCTGAGATGGGATAGATGAACCCTACATTTAACAATTTCTGCAATTCATTTTTCACAATTTCTCTTAAAGAGGGGTTCATCCTCCTTTGTGGTTGTATCATAGTCCTAGAATTTAATTCTATATATATATATATTATGAATGCATGTATTTGGGTGAATGCCCCTAATGTCTGTATATTCCCAAGAAAATGTGTCTGAAAATTTTTTCAATGCTTGAGTTATTTGTTTCTTTTGTTCAGGAGTTAAGGCATAATTGATATTTAAATATTTTCCAAGAAAAAATTCAACTATCTTACCCCCCATTCAGTCATTGAATATGTAGGGAATGTAGTTAAGAGGTCTCAATGTAGTTCAACTATCGTACTATGTTCATAAAAATCATACAGATTAGTAATGATATCTAAATTATGACTAGACTTCCCTTCTAAATGTTGTAGAAAATCACGATTAGAAATACAAAAATTTATCATATTTTATTATGATTTTTCCTTAAGGCTCATGTCTTGGCCTATTTTTAAAACTTGTTGGGTAAATTTTGAATCATTCTTCTCTTCTTCAACCCAATGATTATTTTCTGATCTTATGAGGGATTTAGTAGGGGGATACAAATTGATATGCTTTGTTTCAGCTCCATGAGTGATGGTCATGGTTCCAGACCTAAATTCTATGTAAGCATCTCTCATGACTAACCAATTCCTCCCCAAGGTAAAAGGATTCCCTCCAAAGTTAGTTTTAGGTTGAAGAACATAAAATTCTGCAGGGTACTCCTAGGAATCCAATGAGATGACAATGGCTTCTAATACCCCCTTTGGCTTTACCATAGACATATCCATTAATTCTAACATGGTGGGAGTAGGAAGTAAGTCAATGGATCCTATGTGAGATAAAATCTCCATATTCATCACAATGATGGTTGTAACTAAATAATCTAGAGTGTTCTTGTAATGTTCCCAATTAGCTTTCAGCTAGTTCGAATATTAATTTTTTCTTTTGTTAATAAGATAGATGAATAAGTGGGTAGAGAGACCCATAAATCTCTTTAGTAGGAATAAAACCACTTCTAACGTAAATTTGGATCATTGTATCAACAAAATAAATCACTTTTGGGTGTGAATAGGGGCTTAAGCATGTGGATAGGGTCAAAGTTGACCAAGTCAACAATGTTTTCATGGAGGTAGTGGATGATTAATGGAGGAAAACACAGTGATGATGGAAGAGTGTATGCATGAGAGTAGAATTTTAAATGAGTAGGAACGAGGGTGAGGAAGCTCACCAAGCATATAGGAATATTACGGCAGCCATAAAAGGCATTCTGAGTATTGTTTATGTATTTTTCTTTTATGATTTTTTTCATGCTTCAGCTATTTAATGGAGTTTGCTATGTTTTTTAGCATAAGGGTGTTTCTGAGCGGAAATACCACCTTCATCCTTAGGAGACTTCGAGTGCCTACTTAGGAGAGGTTCATTGAGCATAATTTGCACTATCTGGAATTATGCCAAACTTCAGCCATAATCCACAGTGCAGTCTCCTTTAGGATTGTGCTGTTTTGCACGACATCAACATTGGAGGGATGACAAACCCAGTTTCTAAGCTTGTTTTCCAGTGAGGGGAGTACCCCTTCATACAAGAGGCTAGCAAGGAAGTTCCTTGAGCATCATTCCACCATCTGGCATCAGGCCAAGTAGCAACATTCACCCACAATGCAGTCTCCTCAAGAAATTAAATTATTTTGCAGTGCAATTGTAGTGGGAGGTCAAGTAGCCAAGTTCTTGACCTTGTTTTCCAGTGAAGGGAGCAAACCTTCATCCGGAATTTTTTTTGAAGAGGGATATCAACCATTGTGTTATCATATCAGCCACCTCCCACTAGTGATCCATTTTCTGAGTGTTATTCATCCCTAGGGCTACATTTTGCACATATTTCATTTTGAGTATTTCCGAAAACCCTTCCTGGGTTGTCTTGTAATAGTGCTAGAAAGCCTAGATCTCTGATCCTGACATTTTCTAAGCACCATATTAGCAGATCCATGTATTTACATTTACAAAAATAGTTAACTCCAGCAAAAAATGTGTTGTATTATCCTTTGGCATTCTTTTATAGTAGTTTTTCTTCATATTTTATGTACCGGGTCTCTAGAGGCTTGTTTTGCCTAGCCTGAGTGTCTTTTTCCTCAAGATCTTGTACAAATTTGCTGCTATACTATTTGATAGAATGGATATATGATCTGATCTCATTTTATGTGTTGATGTATCACTTTATTTTCCAGTCTTATGTTCTATATTCTTGTCTTTTCCATATTCAGATATTATAGTGGTGTTAGGTCCATATATTACTAGTATAGTCACTTATTGTTGTTAGTGTAACCCCCTTATTGTTATAATTGTGCCCCTGTAACCCCCATATTGTTATTATTGTGCCCTTAAATTATTATTGTTAGGTCGGCTAGGATTACATTATGGCCCCACTAGGATTACATTGTGGCCCCATGGACTCCTATATATAAAAAGGAGGTTTTGTAATTTGTATCATCCCAGAATTGTTCATTCATGTAATGTATTGGAGGTTTCCCCCTCCAAGTGGCTTATTTATAAGAAATTATTATCTCTTTTCTTCTATTTTTGGAGTTGGTTTCACAACATTTGGTATCAGAGCTTTGGATTCTAGGGTTTCACTGCTCCAAACAAGTCATCGTGGAATTTTCGCTATAAATTTTTTTATATGAAGGTTCAAAAGCTGAAATTTTTAAGCCAAAATCTTGCAGAACATTGTCGAAAATTTTCAGAGCTTGGTTCGAAATATTTTCGGAGATATGATCTTTGGAAGGTAGGGATTTTTGCAGGCTCCTGAATTTCACTTAAAAAGGTCATCGCAGAATTTTCACTATAACTATTTTTCTACGAAGGTTTAGAAGCTGAAATTTTTAGAGCGTGAAGCTGAAATCTGAAGGAAAATCTTTGCAAAATTTCAGAGCTTGGTTCGCAATAGGTTTGGAGATATGATCTATGGAGGTTAGGTATTTTTTAGGCTCCCAAATTTCATCTCAAAGAGGTGATCGTGGGAAAATCTTCATAACTCTCTCTCTGAGCATCGGATTGGAATTCTGTAAAAATTGATTGGAAGTACATAGAATATAGTTTCATTTCTATATATTTCAAAGCCAAAGGACCAAAAAGTGACACGTGGAAAGTCGTAGAAGGTCGCTCTACTGAACCAATCCATAATTAGGTCATTGTGGGAGATTGGACATAAATTTGCCTTAAAGAATCCAAATCAAGTCAGACTTGTGGCATTTGAAAGAACCTTTAGAGGAATACCACAGGGAAAATTTTTAGATAATGAGGATTTGAAAGTATAGAGATAAGAAAATTTCAATATCGAGCTCCTCAAAAACAAGTAAAAGGTGTGTAATTTTTTTTCCCGAATTGCATAAGTCTTGTTTGAAGAACCAAGTTGAATTGATTCCAAGGGCATATTGTAGAATAGATATTAGTATTGGATTATAAAATGGCCCCTAAAAATAATTCAACAGCCATTAAGCCTTTAGAAGGCTCTACTATGACTCATGAAGACAAAGAATGGCAACATAACATATCAAAATTACAAGAGCAAGTCCAACAAATTTCGCTCTCACAGAGAGCAACAAAAAGTGACATGGAAATTTTGAAGAAAGGCGTGGAATCTATGATGGATGGTTTGAAGAATGTCATGGAAGCTAATCTAGATGGCATGGAAGCTGGCATGGAATCTAAGATGGATGACATGGAAGCTAAGATGGAAAACATGAAGAATGATCTAAAAGAAGACATGGAAGGTTTGACAAAGTTGATACAAGAAATGTTTCCTAATGGTGAAAAGATAGTAGAGGAAACTCATGATGAGAACAAAATAAATGTTAATCATGATTTCATAAACTCTAATGTTGGAGGGAAGAACCACCATATTCCAAAAATGGGTATGAGGAAGTTTGATGGAAAGGATTTTGTAACATGGATACTACAGATGGAGAAATATTTTGATCTCAATAATGTGCAAAACACACAAAAGGTATGCATTACAACTTTACATTTATAAAAAAATACATTTTTATGGTATCAATGGCTTTTCTCCTATAAAAAAATTGTCACTTGGTGAATTTCTATGGAGGAAATGATAACACATTATGAGGATACAAAGAGCAACACTTTCTTTAGGCAATTGATAAATCTCAAACAAAAGTTTTCAATGGGGGAGCACATTGAGGACTTCCAAAAATTGAATATAAGGGTAACTGATATTCTAGAGGAACACATGATTGATCTCTTCATAATTAATTTAAAGGATAACATCCAACATGAAGTTCACGTTTTGGAACCTAATTTATTGGAGAAGGCATTCAGGTTGGCAAGAAAACTTGAATGTATACACCAGAATGTCAAGTGATCGTTGCAAATGGAGGAACTATAAATTTCTTTGGAAAATGCCATAATATGAAGCTAAACATGGGGAAATATGTATTTAATAGTCCAATGCTTTCCATTGCTATGGGAGGTGTTGATGTTGTACTAGGAGTACAATGGCTACAATCTTTGGAGACAGTAGCTTTTAATTTTCAAGAAATTTTCTTCAAATTTATTTCACAAGGAAAGGAAGTCGAATTATGGGGTATTGCAGGGAAGCTAGGAAAGATAATAAGCTCTAATTTCATGACAAAGATTTTAAAGAAAGAAAAATGAGGTGTAATTGCAAAATTGTGCTCACTAGAAGTTCCAACATCGAAATCATCTATTTCTGCAGATCTCCAAAAAGTCTTGGACAATCATTCCAAGGTGTTTGAAACTCCCAAAGGAATATTACCTATTCGTGATCATGATCATGCTATTCATTTGATTCTAGGAATTTTTTCTCCAAACATCAGGCCTTATAGATATCCTTATGTCCAAAAGAGCAAAATTGAACGTATGATTGTAGAAATGTTAGAGGTGGGTATAATTCAACCTAGTCAAAGTTCTTTCTCTGTTGTTGTAGTAATGGTACACAAGAAGGATGGATCATGGCGCATGTGTCCGGATTATAGGGATATCAATAAGCTCACCATTAAAGATAAATTTCCCATTCCCGTGATTGATGAATTATTGGATGAATTACATGGATCAATTTATTTTACCAAGTTGGATCTTCGTTCAAGATATCATCAAATTAGAATGAAGACTGAAGATATTCTGAAAAAATCATTTCAAACTCATGAGGGTCATTATGAATTTTTGGTCATGCCTTTTAGCCTTACCAATGCACCTTCCATATTTCAAGGGTTGATGAATTCCATTTTCAAACCCTTCCTTAGAAAATTTGTGCTAGTATTTTTGATGATATACTAATGTACAACAGGTCTTGGAAGGATCATGTTCAACATGTTGACTGGGTGCTCAAACTATTGCAGGAGAAACAATTATATGAAAAAACATCCAAATGTTTCTTTGGAGTACAAGAGGTGGAATATATGGGTCATATTGTATCTCATGAGGGTGTTAAGGTAGACCCTAACAAAATTAAAGCCATTACAGAATGGAAATTCCCCACAACCATAAAGAATTTGCAAGGATTTCTCAGGTTAACAAGTTATTATTGCAAGTTTGTTAAGAATTATGGGAGAATAGCGGCACCTCTAACAACATTGTTGAAGAAATATGCATTTTCATGGACTCCTGAAGCAACTAAGGCCTTTGAACATCTTAAAGAGGAAATGTGCTTAGCACCAGTATTAGCTACACCAGACTTCACAAAAACCTTTATTGTGGAATGTGATGCCTTAGGAAATGGAATTGGTGTTGTTTTAATGCAAGAAGGAAGACCCTTTGCTTTTGAAAGTTGTTCAATCAAAGGAAAGTATTTATAGAAACATTTTTATGAGAAGGAAATGTTAGCAATACTGCATGTACTAAAGAAATGGTGAACTTACGTAATGGGAAGAAACTTCAAGGTAAAGACTGACCGTGATAGTCTTAAACACTTTTTGGAACAAAGAATATATTCAGAAGAGAAAAAAAAATGGGTCACACAAAAGATGTTGGGTTATGAATTTGAAATAATCTACAAAAAAGGAAAGCTTAATGTTGTTGCAGATGCACTCTCAAGAAATAATGAAGAGGTGGAAGCATTGCTTTGTGCCATTTCTATTATCCAACCATATTGGATAACCTAAGCAAGAGATGAATGAAAGAAGGACAAAGATGTATGGACACTCATTCAAAAGTTGCAGCAAGATCCTAGTACATACGATACATTTAGTTGGAAAAATGATTCCTTATGGTACAAAGATCGCTTATATCTTTGTAAGAATTCCCAACTAAAACAAAATATTATTCTGGAATTGCACACTTCTCCTTTAGGAGGACACTCAGAATTTTTAAAAACTTACCACGGGGTGAAGAAAGAATTTTTTTGGGATGGCCTTAAATCTGATATTCAAAAGTTTGTGGCAGAATGTTTGGTTTGCTAGTAGAATAAAGTTGAGACAATTAAGACCCCGGGACTTCTACAACCTTTATCCATTCCAAGTCAACGTTGGGAGGATATTTCAATGGATTTTATCATGGGTTACAGTGCGAAGGAAAGAGTGTCATCATGGTGGTAGTTGCTAGATTTATAGTATGCACACTTTTGTACATTATCTCATCCATTTAAAGAAAGTACAGTTGCTACTACATTTATGGACACAATTCAAAAGCTACATGGAAACCCAAGGGTTATTGTCAGTGACAAAGATCCCATTTTTACTGGAAATTTTTGGACGGATTTATTTTCTTGTTTTGGTACTCAATTAGCTCATAGCTCACCTTATCATCCTCAATCCAATGGTCAAACTGAGATAGTAAATAAATGTTTGGAAGGATATATTTGTTGTTTTTTATCTAATAAACAAACATAATGGGTCAAGTGGTTACCTCTAGCTGAATGGTGGTATAACACTTCCTTCCATACTGCAGCAAAAATGACCCCATTTATGGAACTTTATGGATCTCATCCACCATCCATCACATCATCTTTAAAGGAAAATTTGAAGGTTCAAGCAGTGGAAGATCACATCAAGCATCAACAAGAAGTTCTCCAACTCTTAAAGGATAACCTGAATTTGGCACAAAATCGAATGAAACAATAGGCAGATCAACATCGCAGCGAGAGAAGTTTTGATGTAGGAGACTAGGTATTTTTACGGCTACAACCATACAAACAAATGTCCCTCGAGCAAGCTAAGAAGGATAATAAATTATTGCCAAAATACCATGGTCCTTACAAGGTGTTGCAAAAGATTGGTACTATGGAATACAAATTGGAGCTTCTTGCTTCTTCACGAGTGCATCCAATTTTCCAGGTTTCATGCTTAAAGAAGGTTATAGGTGAAAATCTTTCCGTTCAAACAATATTGCCAGAAGTTGATGAGGAAGGAAAAATCATATTGGAACCTGAAGCAGTCACGAAACAAGAACTCGACAGCTACATAATCGATCAATTTCAGAGTATCTCATCAAGTGGAAGAACTTACCCACTGAAGATTCTACATGGGAGGATGAGAATTTTATACAGAAGCACCCAGAGCTACTCAAGCGTTGAGGACAACACTTTTTTGAAGGAGAGGGGCATATTAGGTCCCTATATTACTAGTATAGTCCCTTATTGTTGTTAGTGTAACCCCCTTATTGTTATTATTGTACCCATGTAACCCCCATATTGTTATTATTGTGCCCTTAAATTATTATTGTTAGGTTGGCTAGGATTACATTGTGGCCCCATGGACTCCTATATATAGAAATGAGGTTTTGTAATTTGTATCATCCAATAATTGTTTATTCATGTAATGTATTGGAGGTTTCCCCTTAGAAGTTTCTCATTTCTAAGGCATTGATATATCTTTTCTTCTATTTTTGCAACTGGTTTCACAACAAGTGGTATCAGAGCATGATCCTTGGCTCAACTTGTGGGCAACACATCTTAAGACATCACAAGAAAAAGCAGAAAGAAGAGACCTATAATGATGAAGGGATTAAGTTTTTCCTCATTTCTCTTTAGATGCAAGATCTTTCCAGGGAGATTAAACAAAGGAAAAGACAAAGGAAAATGGAGACTCCAAGAAGATATCAAAATGAGGAAGGTCCAAGCACTTCCTATCAGTAGTAGAAGGAACCAACAATGCATAGATCTCCACAACAATCTACTATGTCCACTTTCTTTGAAGAGGGAGGTGAATCACATGGAGATGGAGAATACTTAGAGCATGAGAGTCTGATTAATTATATTGTAGAGTAAAAATCTCAATCAAGAGCATTCAAGGAGAATCTAACTCTCCAAAATTTTATCCAAATCAAATAAAACCGAAGATCCTGCAGCAACAATAGAAGAAAAAGACATAATAGATTCTTTTTGCCTACATTTTATGGGTCATCCACAAGCACAAAAAAGGCTTGGAGGAAGAAGTTAGATGCATTCTTCCTGCTACATCAAGTATCAGAAAGAGAAGATGTTGAGATTGCAGTGCTACACCTTGAGGGTGAAGCAAAGGATTGGTGGTTCAACCATTTGAAATATGCAAGAGTGACTGCTTATGCAGATTTTACTCAAAGGTTGATCAAGAAGTTTGATAGAAGAAAACTGGAGGTAATTCCCATTGAGACATTTCCTGACATTGATGAGAAAGCACACGAGGAGCCAAGGGAATATGTCAGCACTATCACTCTGGAAGAAGAGAAACTTCCACCAGTACTAGCTGCAGATGTACTTGCATCAAGAGAAGGAACACTTTCATCTTTGCAAGATGGTCTTGAGCTCTTGACATTGGGAGTCCCATGCATGATTCAAGAGATGCATGAGGAAGAGGAGGCAGATACCAGCGCTGGTGCATCAGTAGAGGAGCAATCATCATCACCACCAGCAGTTGGGGAAGCCATTGCACTGATTGAAGGAACCCTTGTAGCTTTGCAAGATGTTCCCAAGTATATGCTTACCCAAGGTTTGAAAACATTTACATCCCATCTTATTTGAGTACCTCAAATTGAGATTTGTGGGTACATGCCATCAGGGAAATTACATAACCAAGGATTAGAGAACCTTGCTGATATGGAGCAGAAAACTATCACTGCTCAGAGGACCCTTGACTTGCTCAAGGAGGAGATGTATATCCATCCCAATTTTTCATTGTTGAGCTACACACAACACTTTGTGTTGAAGTGTGGAGTTTCATAGGATAAGATGAGCATAGTCCTAACCAGTACAATGTCAGGCTATGAGTTCAACATTGTGTATGGCCATGAGACAGTAGATGCACCATCATGAAGATCAGCAGTGTTGTCACTGAGGAGCAATGATGAGTTGGGGCCCCAACTATTATTGGAGCATTCCGATGACCACTTCACTTATGAAACATTAGATGGGCAGATGGTAGATTATAAACATCTTGTGATGGATAACATCTTCCATTATTATGATAGATATTTCTTGATGAGCACCTCACAACTCAAAGATAAGCTTTTTCCTACAACATATTTGGAACCTTATGGGTTCTACCGGGTCATTGATGATAGGTCCTCATGGAGAGATCTCCAGGAGTTTGCAATTCAATAGATCATGGAGTGCAAAGATAGTCATCGGATTGAGGAGGATGGTATTCTCCATTGGGTGGATACCAAATTGGAGCATGATAGGAGTCACCCACAGTTGATGGATGGATGAGGATGATGAGCAAGTGGTTGGTGAGCTACTTGCAGATCTATGACACAAGGCAGCATGAGGCATGGCTGCGCTGGTTACTCTTAAGAGAGTTTGGCCATCACATGACATATCCTATGTCAATGGGTGTGTTATTGTTTGGGACATGACATGGCACTCACATGATGTGGCAGCAGGGAGTTTGCTTATGTTGGGCTGATGTGACATTCTACATGTCAATCATCATGTTCTTTCTCCATGGCTTGTATGATGATGATATGAGGTGAAATCAAGAGTCATTGTTGTTTTGGTTAGTCTTGGGAGAGTATGGGTTGACTTTATCCCATACCCTATGTTATCACTGGAAAATCATACAAGCAAAGGTGACATTATTTAATGTCAGGAAGAAGGATTTATAGGGCTGAGACATTGGAGAATCTGAAAGTATTTAAAAAATCTCTAAGGTCTGAGGAAAAATCAAATTGCGTACAAGAAGGACTAGTCAAATGTGCTTTTTCACGCAAAATCCTTTGATAAATGCACCCTTGCGCACCTTTTTACCCAAAAGCATGCAATCCTAGGAGTGGCGAAAGTCACTTTCCGGGACCACAAGGCACACTCCAAGACATTGATTCCATACTTGAAGCCGCCTAAGGACAGCCACCCAAGCTCCTTGGGACATCAAGGGAGTACACAATGGAATAAATGTGGCACACAATGGAATCACCCTCCTCTCTTTGGTCACCATCCACAATGTACCAAGAGAGGGAAGGAGAGTTTGAATTCTCCTATAAAAGGCCACTAAGAGATGAACAATATGAGAACACATTGTTATGATGGCAAGAATTTCCCCAAGAAATACCAGCAGTGTGTGATCTGGAGCGGAGATAGAGGGGAATCAGTTGTTGGCCATCCAACAACTCTAGTCCACCATAGTAGAGAGAGGGAGACTTTGCGCCAAGGTAGCTTGGAAGTAAATACATCCTTGCATCGGGACTTGGAACTCCATAGTTCTAAGGGCCCCTTGGAAAGTGGGTAAAATTTTAATCCTTCATTCCTACCAGCACTCAATAAGAGGGGACGTAAGTGCTACCGTTTGGATTACTGAAGTTGTTTGAATCTATTTAAAGCTTTTGTTTTATTTGTTTTAGTTTAGTTTTTTATGTTTGAATACGCATGCTATTTCTCTATCTATTATGTTTATGTTCTAGCATGTTCCACCAAACTTCTTCTTGACTCATTTATTTTACTTTGTGACCTCACCTATAACCAGGAAAACCACACCAAAACCACACCTGGTGGTGTGATTTCGTACATACGTGCACCAAACACAATAACACAGGATTGGCGACTCCACTAACTTTTATTTCTAGGTTTATGTGGTTGTGCCCTTTTGCGGAGACCTCTGTCCTTATTGTGGAGTTGAGCTGGAATTTCCCCCTCTCTCTCCTTCATTCCCTAGTTCATTCTAAGTGATAGACTAAAGCAGAAGAGCTCCAAAAACTTACATTGCATGAATTTGAATTTTATGCGCATTTCTCACAGATAGGTACGCCCCAAGGCACATGTTCAAAGCTGACCCATGTGCAGAAATCACGCCTGTTTCAACCTTTTACGTGCTGTAAAGTTCCTAAATTAGCTAAGCTAATTGGAACATTAGAATTTTGTTTTATTTTTCATGTTTATGAATAATAGACTAATGGAGGACATGCAACACTTCTTAGATCTAAAAATAAATACATGCTCAATGTGAACAAGATTAAATATGAGTTGTTGCATAAAAACCACTTGCGTATGAACAGGGTTGAGTTATTTGACTGGGTCAACAGGACCAAATCACAAGACGGTCCAGGTGCATTGAACCTCCTAAGTGACCTGTGTAGTTCTAGAAGGATCTTCTAAATGTGAAAGGGGCTAATTCAAGTGAAGTGGTTTAGGGTTTTGCACTTCCTCATTTTATAAAAAGGAAGGAGAGGGCTCAAGGAGGGGTTGTTGAAGATATTTCAAATTTGAGGTTTCTTGGGAAACTGAAGTTCTCCTGGCTTTTTAGCCAAAGGGAAGAGGGTTTCCTATTTAGGAACCCTCTCTTGTTCCATGGAGTAGCTCTTTGGGGAGGATGTTCAGCTTTGTCCACTATTCGGCATTTGGCCAAGCTTCTACTTCCAACTGCAATGCAGATCCTATTGAGGATTTGATTGCTTTTGTAAGTTGCAGCAAGTGGAGTCTAGATCTTTTTAGATCTAGAGCATTTCAGTACTTCTTTTCAGTGGAGGAGGGTTATAATATATTGAAGGGATTTATTGGAAGATTGGAGCTTCATTTCAAATATTGGAATCAAGCCAATGTGTTATTCATTGTATACTACACAGTTACTTCCCCAGATCTGTGTTATTACTGAAGGAGAAGTGTTGCAGGGTTTTTGGGATCTTTATGGAGCTAGATCTCTGATGTGAAGGAACCCTCCTTGCATCAAGGGTGATCCATGGATTGGCCAAACAATCCATGTATATTTCAGATCTGAAACACTCACTGAAGTTTTTGCTTCATAATTTTTGAATCATGCTGTAGTAAAATTCAGATCTACTCCAGCATTTTCATGAATTGTTGAAATCCCCAAGGGGAATGAAATAAAGAGCCCTTCGGGCATTTTAATTTGTTATAGATCTCTATTTTCATGTAAATATCATTTTTATATCTGTAACTTAATAAAATGAAGCTTCAGCCTCCTTTCAATCACACTAAAGAGTTTTCTGGTTCATCTCCTATGTTGCAACACCTCAATCTTGAGGGATTTTCTATGTAAACTGTTGTTTATTCTTGCTTAATGCTTATGCCATGTTCCTAAAATAATTATATGATTTTTCATAATTTTTTAAATCTTACACATTCAGAAAATATGCTGCCCTTTGCTTCAGTAAATTTCTGCATCTTCCAAGTCATGGGAAATCAGGGTTTTTCTTGACTAGTTGGGAAGGAGGAACTGTTTAAATTATCCAGAATTATTTGTTTGAGCTTAAATTAAACATGTGAATCCATATTGACCTAATATAACATATCCCAAATCCATGACCCTTATTTTTACATAAATTTCGGAATACACTCATTTTAGGGCCAAAATCATCATTTTTCCCCACCTTTTTGCCCATAAAAGCTGAGTAAAGGTTTCTACAGTATTTGGAATGGGTTGATGAGTGTTTTTAAACACTTTATATGATATCTGAAGCACACATTCCTGAGAAATTCGTTTTTCAGGCATGTCTTGCTGAGAAATCCATTTTGGGAACATTGCAGTGGTATCAGAGCATGATCTTTGGCTCAACCTGTGGTTTCAAGACAAAGTTCTGAATACATAAAGAAGGAATATTTAAAACTCTATATATAGAGTCTACAATTGGCTAGGTATCCTTTGGATCTCATCCTTTTTTCAAAGGTGACATATCCAGTAAATGCCCGTGCAGTCAATCTTTGGAATAGAATTTTGATATTCCTGAAGAGGGAACTTTACAGAAAAGAATCAAAGTTTAGAATGCTGCAGAAAATGAGTATTACCTCATCATATTTCATATCCAGGAAGAGCCTCTTCAAAGAGGTTAGACACAAGAGAGGAGGAGGAAGAAAATGAGACTCCTAGAGGGTTTCAAGAAGCAGAAAGTTGCAGTGAGACCTGCAGAAGGTTTCATGAAGGAGAGGAAGACCCATGCACTTCCTATCCTCACAAAGAAGGAGAGCTATGCAAAGAAAAACCAGAGCATGGCTCCACCACTTGGAAGAATGACAGAAGAGAATATCTCCTTGCTCCTTTTCTAGGCCCTCAAGGGTATTGAGGAAGATCTCAAGGAGATTAAGAAGGTGGAGACTTGTACCAGCACTAGCACAACCTTGGAAGAGCAGCCTTCATGCTCAGTAATGAAGGAAGACCACATAGTTGCAGAAGAAGCTCTTGCTTATACATCTCACCAAAGTATAAATAGAGATTCATCTATTGTCATTTCAGCACATTGTAGAAAGAGATCTACATCCTTGCATGTTGTTGATATAGAGCCACAAGTTGCACTGCATTGTGCCAAAGCAGTGAGGAAGAAGAGAGGAACCATTCCCCAACAGAGCATTCACATGGAAGCTTTATTCATGAAGAAATAAAGGAGGGAATGATGGATGGTAGACATCTTGGAGTAAGAAACCCTTTCTCCCTTCCAGATGACTCTTTCTCAATGAGCACACCCTTGCTCAAAGAGAAACTTCTACTTGCAAAAAATCCAAGGCCCTTTGGTTTTGGAAGGTCATGCATGAGGTAGAGACCTCATGAGAAGAATTCATTAGAGGTGCACTTCAGCACATCATGGAGTGCAACATTCTTCAACAGTTTTAGGAGGATCTTCCCTTCTCACAGGAGCAGATAGTAGATGGGGGACATCTTTGGATGGATAACATCTCTTATGACTGTGTTGGACATTTCTTGAGCCATGCACATCATGATGGGAGGTTTTTTCCTACCACCTATTTGGATCCTCATAGGATCAAATTTATCCTTGGGAATATTGCATTTCAAGATCCCATGAAATGCAGAAATCTAATTTGGGATGATGGTATCCCTCATGGGGGGGTGTACCAAGATGGAGGATGGAGAGCAAGAGGCTAGAAAGCCACTTGCAGATTTTTGATACTAGGCAGCGGGAGGCTTGGCTGCACTAGTTGCTCTTGGAAGAGTTTGATCATCACACTCTTTCTAAGGGTATGTGGCAGGATACTTGCATCATGGAGCAGCAAAGAGTATGGGCACATTGCGTCGACATAACATTTTTCATGTCGAGCACCATGTTGTCACTACATGGATGGGATGATGGAAGTATGAGAAAGAAATAAAGGATTTTGTTGCTTGGGATGTTCTTGAGAGAGCAAGGGAATATTTGCTTTCGCAGTCTTCATAATGTTGCAGGAGTAGAAGATGGCACCATCATGGTGTAAGGGGTCACTCCTTGGTCTTAGATGCTTAAGAAGTACTTTCTTCATGGGGAAGACTTCCCATTTGTAGCAGCATTATGGGAGATGCCTTTGACATTCTGCATGTCAAAGATTGGAGCTGTTTTTTGATGGGAGCCTATTTACATAGGCCAACAGTGCTGTCACTATGGAGCTGGGATTTATTGATGGAGTATTCCCAGGATCACTTCTCATTCAATGCACTTTGTGAGCAAAGAGGAGGTGAGGAAGATGATGTATTCTTCTATTCTTGGGTTTCCAAGCATGGAGGAGAAGATTTGCATGTAGATCTTGGTTTATTTATCTTCATGGAAGTGTGCCAAACTACACTTGAGGGTCCACTCATGAATCCAAGTATCTTCTTGATTCCTACATATGGTGAGGACTTTTTCTTGCATTCTCTTACCATCTCTTGGTAGTGCATTTATCCACAAGAGGGCAAGCTATTTATTGAGCTCCATGAACTTCATTGGGCCAAATTGCATGATGGAGATAGCCATCTATTATATAGCTTTGGGAAAAGATGTTTTCCTTACATGTGGATTCTTTATTCATATGATTAGCCATGTCACGGAAGGAAATTTGCCATATACTCTTCTTAAGCAGCAGTTGAGAAGACTGCGTTGTGAGGATTTGGGGAACTATTGGTAATCTCTTGCATCACATAGAACCTTCAGTATTTCCCTCATTATGATGATGATCATGTTTTCTTTGCTAATATTGCCATTAAGTATTTTTAGAGCATGATTGAAAAAGAGACACATGAGATGAG
The DNA here is from genome assembly GCA_034641835.2 of Pinus albicaulis. NCBI lineage: Eukaryota > Viridiplantae > Streptophyta > Pinopsida > Pinales > Pinaceae > Pinus > Pinus albicaulis. The sequence goes on from CM076570.1 coordinate 768,584,264, forward strand.
TGTGTCCTTTTTGGGAAGGAGATTCCCACATTTTCTGCAGCACATGTTCTAATGGGAACATGGGAAAAACTGTGGCCACCATAGCCAAACACTTGTTTCTTTTGGAGGTGAGCCATGTGTGTGATGGAGTACCTCATGGTGATACTCTTCTATCCATGACATATGAGACATTTTGGGCTGACTGGTTTTATAGCGTTGGAGGGAGGATCTTTGCAGATCTAATCATCATGATGCCACTTGAGGGAAATGTCCTTGTAGCCCAATATCAGTTTGCACTCTACACTTATCTTAAGTGGAGAGGAGAATAGCATGGGGTAGGCCATCTTGTCTACCATGAGTAGATTTTCATCCCACCTACTTTATAGGAGCCCAAGGCGGAGGAACATTTTCATGGAGTTGCCATGTCATGAGGTGACTCATTTTTGGTGGATGATTGCTTGAGGGTGGAGAACTCACATGGGGGATGTTATTTCCCAATACACTTTAGATTCCATGCCTCATGGGAGCCTCTAGGCAGCATCTTATTTCCTTCTTGAGTATTTGACTTTTTCATGATAGCTATTTAGCTAACTTGCATGCTTGGGAAGGGAAATATGGAGATTCATTGTTGACACAACATCTCATTATTTGGAGAAGTTCATCATATGGGGATGCTACAATAGGAGGAGGAGACACTTTTTAGTTCTATCCTTGAAGTTTCTTGAGGACAAGCAACATTTGGGAGGGGAGGACTGTAATGTTCCTAAATTAGCTAAGCTAATTGGAACATTAGAATTTTGTTTTATTTTTCATGTTTATGAATAATAGACTAATGGAGGACATGAAACACTCCTTAGATCTAAAAATAAATACATGCTCAATGTGAACAAGATTAAATATGAGTTGGTTTCATAAAACCAACTTGTGTATGAACAGGGCTAAGCTATTTGACTGGGTCAACAGGACCAAATCATAAGATAGTCCAGGTGCATTGAACCTCCTAAGTGACCTGCACAGTTCTAGAAGGAGCTTCTAAATGTGAAAGGGGCTAATTCAAGTGAAGTGGTTTAGGGTTTTTCACTTCCTCATTTTATAAAAAAGGAAGGAGAGGGCTCAAGGAGGGATTGTTGAAGATATTTTAAATTTGAGGTTGCTTGGGCAACTTGAGTTCTCTTGGCTGTTTAGCCAAAGGGAAGAGGGTTTCCTATTTAGGAACCCTCTCTCCTTCCATGGAGTAGCTCTTTGGAGGAGGATGTTCAGATTTTTCCACTATTTGGAATTTGGAAAAGCTTCTACTTCCAACTGCAATGCAGATGTTGTTGAGGGTTTGATTGCTTTTGTAAGTTTCAGCAAGTGGAGTCTAGATCTTTTTAGATCTAGAGCATTTCAGTACTTCTTTTCAGTGGAGGAGGGTTATAATCTATTGAAGGGATGTATTGGAATATTGGAGCTTGATTTCAGATCTTGGAATTAGGCCAATGTATTATTCATGGTATAATACACAGTTCCTTCCCCAGATCTGCATTATTTCTGAAGGAGCAGTGTTGCAAGGTTTTTGGCATCTTTATGGAGCTAGATCTCTGATGTGAAGGAAGCCTCCTTGCATCAAGGGTGATCCATGGATTGGCAAACCAATCCATGTTTATTTAAGATCTTAAACACTCAATGAATTTTTTTTTTCAAAATTTCTAAATCATGCTACAGTAAAATTCAGATCTTCTCTGGCATTTTCATGTATTGTTGAAATCCCCAAGGGGAATGAAATAAAGAGCCCTTTAGGCATTTTGATTTCTTATAGATCTTTGTTTTCATGTAAATATCAGTTGTAGATCTGTAAATTAATAAAATAAGCTTCAGCCTCCTGTCAATCATGTTGAAGAGTTTTCTGGTTCATCTCCTATGTTGCAGCACCTCAATCTTGAGGGACTTTCTATGTAAACTGTTGTTTATTCCTGATTAATGCTTATGAAATGTTAATAAAATCATTATATTATTTTTCATACTATTTTACATCTTATTCCTTCATAAAATACTCTGCCGTTGCTTCAGTAAATTTCTGCATCTTCCAAGTCATGGGAAATCAAGGTTTTTCTTGACTAGTCGGGAAGGAGGAACTGTTTAACTTAGCTAGACTTATTTTTTTGAGCTGAAATTTGACATGTGAATCCATACTGACCTGATATAACATATACCAAATCCATTACCCTTATTTTTATGCATATTTCTGAATAAACTCATTTTAGGGCCAAAATCATCACTTTTCCCCACCTTTTTGCCCATAAAAGCTGAGTAAAGGTTGCTGCAGTATTTGTAATGGGTTTACGAGTGTTTTTAAACACTTTTTATGATATCTTAAGCACATATTCCTGAAAAATTCGTTTTTTAGGCATGTCTTGCTGAGAAATCCATTTTGGGAACATTACATGTGAAAAAAAAAGAATGAGATTTTTTTCGAATAATTCCATATTTCCCTGCTTGTAAAGGTGTATGGCAGCTCATAATACATCTACCAGCATAGGTTTAGGTATCCCTCAGCTTTCTAAAACTCACTCTTAGCTGCTTTTGGTAGGATTTGTGTTAGTTTTATTTCAAGTTGACTTTTGCAAAGTTACACACATAGTTTAAATAGGGGGCAAACTAACTTGCATTCCAAAAAAATTATGTTTTGAAAATTTAGGTACAAAAAACCTAGATAATTAGCCAAATTATGTGGCCCAATTCCACACATGCTTAGCTAGTTCTTTTTCTAATGTAAAAGTCAATAGTTTAGTTCAATTTCTGCACTAGGATTTCGGGACTAGGTTCAAATTGTCAATAGAAGAGAAAGTAACCTTTGCTACCTTTGCACCCTCTAGTGATCCTAGGCAAGCACATGAACACTCTCTATTCACAACTCACCATCTCCCTATAGTTGATCACATAGATTAACTAGGAAAAATAGAAAGCGGCCCATATCCGCGCATGTTTTTCTTTTGACAAAGGAACAATAAAACATAGTTTAAAAGGGGATTTTGAAAAGGATCATCACATATCCACACGTTCAAACTATGTGCTTGTTCACTTTTTTCTCACACACATCCACACACTAAGCAAACCAAAGACACCTAAAACTAACTTAACAAAACTCACTAAATTCTCCCCACAGGGGCCACAAAATAATTTATAGTCTAAGTTAGCATCAAGGGGGTAGGCATCCAATAAGCCACCTTGATCATTCTTCATCTCGAAACATAGAATTTGACTATTTAGGGAGCTTTTAAATCCACCTATAAGCCCACGGAAAAGAAAACCCGAGTGCGCAAGAGACCTGATTTAGAGGGGGTTAGGCTTAGGCACAGTGCATGCGGTATCAGTTGGGGCTACCTAACCCAGCTGATGCTCGGTATTGTTAACTGAACTACCAAGAATCCCAACACTTGAATGCTCACATGGGATGGTGGTGCTTAGTGGCCAAAATTAGGGTATCCTTTCCCTATAAGTGACAGTGCAAACAAGCACTAGATCCTCTACCCTTACCTTGGTGGATTTTCTTCGGCTGACTTGGGGCATCGCAAGCTCTTACGAGATGTTTTGCCAGCACTCCCAAGATATCTTCTCAAGGAAAACAAAAAAAAACGTATTTTTTTATTGACTGATCACACAGGACTAATCTAGAGGGAAAAAATATTTTATTTTTTCTTTGTTTTATGTATGGGATTGAAATTTTTCTATGATTATAATCTCTATCCTCTAAAATATTTCCAAAGACATATCTAGTCGACACCATAATGGACCCAATGGGACCTCGTCAATCTAGACGTCTTTTGGACCTCCCCCCATTACTGGGAGGGGTTCCAGGTCTTTCGTTATTTAGGTGCCAAAGATGGAACACTGCCACCATTATTGGTTCATCCTTTATTGGCATGTATTTAGTTGGGAACCCTGGTCAGTCTTCCAATGCCACACCACACACCACTCCTCCCACAACCCCTAGAGGGCAGAGGAGTGCTACCGATTCGAGAAGCCAGGTGAACGCACCGTAGGGTATGTCGCAGAAAGACCCTATTCCTAACCCAAACATTGTGTTTTCACAAAGGGCAATGGCTACAACCTCGCAGTCACCTTTTCTAGCTTCGTTAAATCTATTATATTTAACCAAGTTGACAAACGATCCGATTGCATACAACCCCATATGGCCTCCCATGCCCACGAGGCTCCCATCAGACATTCCAAAATTTGAAGGGAAGCAATCAGAAGACCCCAGAAATCACGTTATGACTTTCCACCTATGGTGTTCATCGAACAACATCATTGATGATACTATTCAACTAAGACTGTTTGAATGCACTCTAACCATAGTAGCAACGAAATGGTATGTGGAGAAACCCTCTGCTACACATGGAACCTTTAGCACTCTCTCCACTGCGTTCCTGACCTATTTTTAGTTACCCATTCACCATAATTCTGGAATGGATATACTGACCCACTTTAGGAAAACCCCCACCATCCATATCTCAGACCATCTTCTCGAATGGTGGCAACGTTGTAATTTGTGCAAAGCCAAACTTGAGGATCAAGTTTTGTTAGAACTGTTCCTGAAAACTCTCACCGCAAATATTTCAAGAGATGTGGTGCAACAAAAGCCCATATACGAAGAGGACACCATTAGTAAGGCCTAACAACTCGAGCTTATCTATACGCAGTCATGGTATATTTACAATATCCTACCGAGCACCTCACGCTTGCAAACTTACAAATAATTTCCAAGTGTGTCGAACTCTGCAGATGGTTTAATTTGGTGATTGACCCAAAGTTACCTAGGTAGTAACGTTCAAAACCCTAGCTACATGTATGATTCTACCCAAAATGAACCACAACCCATATACCAAAGTCATCACACACCTGTACAAAATTTGACCAGTACGGTGTCGTTGTATCACCATCAGCATGGAGGACCCTATCCTTCGGCTCAGGGGACCCAGTATGCATATATACATACTGATGGAAGAGCTTCTCCCCAATAGCCATTTGTAAACCAAGGGCTGCATTATGCGCAGTCCCAAGCACAAGACCCACCTATGCAGAATAATCCAGAGGTGAACTTTGTGCAACCTTCCCAAAATGAACCGCACCAACCATATAGCCAAGAGAATCCAAACTATCCTCCTAACGTGGTTAAGAAAAAATGAAAACCAAGCCTAAAGGAAATCTTGGGCAGGGGGGCAACAGCCAGCAATGCCCTCCAGGATCGCAGGCTGGAGGTAACTCTAACCCAAATCAAAACCAGGATCCAAGAAATGCCCAAAGGAAAAACAAAATCCCACCTCTTTGAAAAAACCACTCTTTTTTTATCTGTGGTTAGTACAACCATTACACTCACCATTTTCTTGACCTCCCTGAGTTGATGAAGCTACAGAGTAACCGTGGGCAAGAGGGATCCGTCCAGTAGCCGATAGTCATGCTGGAGCCCTTCCCCCATCAAGGGATAGTTAGCACTCAGTGACAAACTCCCAACAACTCCAGAAAAAACAACCACAAAATCTACATCACTAAGGAAGATTTTTTTTTTCAAAAATAGAATCGAAATTACGATACCCCACCAGACACCAGTGGGTCAAGGGCTAGTACTAGTGCACCAACAACACCTTTGACCATATCAAATATTCCTATTGAACCCTTTCCCAATATGGATAAGGGACCAACTAGGCGAGAAGGAAACTATTCCAAAGAAGCCCACAACTATAGCATCGTGGATGATATAGCTCAATCTCCCATTGCCATGTCAGCTTTGGAAGTATTACAATCATGCCCAAAGCAACGAGAATCCTTGCCTTTTGTGTTAGGTGCAATCGACCCTGCCAATACACGCCTAATCGCTTTTTATTTAGACAAAGCCACCCCTTGGCTTCCTTCAATGGTTGCCTTTAAGATACCAGTATCAATAGAAAACATTACCATTCACCAATGTGTCATTGATAAGGGTGCATCCACATGCATCATGTCAAAGAATGTTTGGCAGAATTTAGGGTCTCATGAAATAAAGCCAACAGTCATCATGCTTAGAGCATACAATGGTCACCCTTCAACTCCCACTGGTCTCTACCAAAACATCCTGGTCTACTTAGCTAGAAAGACGGTCCTTATGCACATTGAAGTCTTGGATGCCCACTTGGACTAATATACACTCCTTGGTCGAAGTTATATGTATACCATGTTAGTTGTAGCCTCCTCTATCTTCTGAACTATGATATTCCCCCATGAGGACTACATTGTTACTATCGACCAATTAGCACATAGCAAAAAGAGGCCCCTAAAAAATACCAATGTCATTCTACCCTACGTACATACATCCGCAGATGTGCTTTCACGGTACCAATAATATGGCCTCGGCTAGTTCAAAATGCCATCCATCCTAGGATCATTCCCAGGAGATCCCCCCATTATACCCAAGTCATCACTTGATGTCAGAGGAGCTCTGGTGTGCATGATGTCAACATCAAGCACTGAATTTAGTCAGGACATGGACACGAGTAGTAATGCCACTGAGTCCTCAGATACGATGACCTCTCTAACCTACGCCACTTCCCAAACCCCTTTCCTCTACCCCCCAGTTGGTTTCATATCCTAGTAGGCTTTGGAAATGATAGTGTTACCAAACATATCTTTCAAGATACCAGTTTGGTAGCTTGTCCCCCCTATGGGGATAGGACCCACACACATCATTGCCATAGGGTTAAAACCCCTCAGTCCTTAGGAGGCCCCACCTATATAGGAAACTATGAAAAACATACCTGCAAAGGAGATTCCCATTTCAAAATCGATGATTATGGCTAAGAAAATCGAGAGAGGATAGAGGGTGGAGACTCCCACCATACAACTAGAATTACCCAGTTGCACCATATGTGACATCATAGGTCACCCTACCCATATCTGCCTAGAGTTGGATGAACTAAAACTTCTCCTTGGCTCTGAGGGAGACATCGCGACACCACGTTCCCAAAAAAATGAACTTGCTACCAAAGGAAAAGGAAAATAACTTCATACCAATCACACATGCACTATCTACAACAATTATGGACACTATACCCATCATTGCCCAGATATTCCATGATATAGAGACACCTTACACACCATTAAGTGATCCTATCAAGAGGATCCCTCCACCCAGTCATCTGGAGATGAACCCCGTACCATCCTGTACCTATAGGAGGAACGACAGTCACCTGAAAGACTCCTAGTCATCCCCCCTCCTCACGTCGAGAGTTGTGTACTATGCGATGAGCTCAATCATTTCATCATTGATTTACCAGATCTGGAAATGTTTCAGCGATGGTATCCAGTTCATAGAGTATATCGCAATAACATGGACATCCATTCTTTATGTAAGATATGTGGTGAAAATCACCTAGTGTGTCGTTGTCACTACATACCTAGATTTCACGCAGCACTATCTTGTATGCGATCAACTATAGTCTGCCTCTCCTTAGAAGATGGCATAGACTTGGAATCCATGAACAGCTTGACAACCCAAGAATATGTGATGAGAAGATCCATCCTCTTCTTGTCAGCTAAAAAGTGACCAATTAGGGAACGCTTAGTTACCCCCAACTACGCTCTACAGAGAAGACCAACATGTGCGTTATGAAAAATTCCCAACCATGTGGTCGCAACTTGCCCTGATTTAGAAGCATTGCTATTGATCATTGGTTGTCATTGATGTCAACCCAAGCAGTACCAGGGGCTACCCCGATCTTGCATGGTAAATTTTACCAACAAAATTACTATATTCTGGGTAAAGAATATTTTTTATGGTTTCAAAGTATTAGATTGGAATTCTATAAAAAGTGGTAGATAGTGCATGGACTATAGTTTTTATTGTATCAATTTCAGAGCTGAATGAAGAAACAGTGACACGTGGCATGTTGTACAAGTTCACTCTACTGAACTAGTCCATAATTAGGGCATTGTAAGATATTGGGCATAACTCTCTCTTGGAGAATCCAAATTGGATTGAACTTGTGGGATTGGAAAGAAGACTCAGAGGACTGCTACAGAACCAAAATTCACATATTGGGGATCTGAAATACTAGAGATACACCAGATTCAATATTGATATCCTAGAAGGCAAGAAAAAGCTAGATCATGTGTTGTCAAATGATGCAAAAGAAAATAATATTATTATGAATGGACTTATTGAATCTGCTTATCATAAGGTGTTGGGTCGTAAAACTGCCAAAAATGTATGGGACAAGCTTGAGAATATATATGCAGGTGACTCAAATGTCAAAGATGCAAAGCTTTAAATCTACACAACAAAATTTGAGGAACTCAGAATGAAAGAAGGTAACAACATTGTTGCATATTTCCAACACGTTGATGAAATAACTAACACTCTGGAAGGATTTGGAGAGCCTATTGATGAGAAGACTATTATATGAAATATTCTTAGAACGTTATCAGGGAGATTCAACCCAAAGATATCGGTCTTAGAATATAGTGAAAATCAGGACAAACTCAGTAAAGAGGAATTACATGGAGTTCCCATAGCATATGAAATGAGACTTGATGAAGAAGAGTGTACTTCACATCTAGAAACTGTGTTCATTGCATCTAAGAAATCCAATAAGGAGAAACAACCTTCAAAGGCACAAACTACACTTGCAAGTGTGAAGAAAAGGAAGATGATGAAGAAGGTCTTTCAGATGGAGAATATGCTTACTTTATAAGAAAACTAAAAATTGGTAAGGGACAATTCAAGGGTAAAATTCCATTGATATGCTTTGGCTATGGTGAGGTTGGGCATTTCACAGCAAAATGTCCGAATAGAAGTGATGGAAACTCAAAACAAAAGAAATGCTTTAAGAAATTCAACAAGCAAAGAAAAAATAAAGGATTCAAAAGGAACTTTCTCTCTAAAGAAGATATCTCATCATCTGATGAAGATAATGACAATGAAGAAGAAGCCAGTGAGATACTATTGTTTATAGCCAAGCACATTAAATAAGAGGTATCAAAAAGCTAAGGAGAATGGTTGACCATAGAGGAATTTTCTAAACAGGCAATCAAACTTATAAAAGAGCTCAAGGCTGATAAGATCCATTCCAATACTCTTGAAGAACAAGTACAAGGTCTCAAAATTGAAGTTGATGAACACAAATGTATTGAAGAGTCACTTCAAAATAAGTTGGGAGAAAGCAACATAGAAAGGGAAGCATTAGAAGCCGAAGTAGTCTCACTACGTAAGGAAGTGAAGAAGGGAAAAATTGTCCAAAGCTATGCCAACAACTCAAGGGCATTGGAATAACTCATCAACAATCAATGATCTTACAATCACAGAATTGGCCTCAGTTACAAAGAAGAAGAATCATGACCTTCTACAACAAAATATAATGAACCTATGAGATTTGACATGCATTTAGACTTCATTGGACAAAATTCGCAAGAACAACCTTGTAAGACAATTCCTCGACGAAGATTTCCATCCAGGTACCAACATATTTTTTGTGGCTATTGTTATTCATGTGGAAAATTTGGTCGTATAGTTGTAGAATGTCACACATACCCTAGGAACCAATACAATTCCAGGAGATCTGTCAGATAAGAACCTCCCAGGGCTCAACAAACATCAATATATTTGAACATTTAATAAATAATATTGAATGTTACAAATGTCGAAACTTTGGACACATATCCAGAGACTGTAGACTTGAAAATCCTGCAGAGGAATATTTGAAGCCACAAAACAAACGAAAATGGAAGAAGAAGAAGATTGATAACTGTGCTCTTGCTCTCAAGGCTAAAACCAACAAAGATGTGTGGTATTTTGATAGCGGTTTCTCAATGCATATGACTCGAGATATAAAGAAATTTGTATCTCTAAAAGAGAATAAGGATGGAACCATGTCCTTTGGAAATGATGTATCTTCAAATGTTATAGGATCAGGTACCGTCACTCTCGGAAGAAAAGATACTATAGCCAAAAATGTTCTATTGGTTGAAAACATGAATCACAATCTGCTCAGTGTTGGACAAATGTGTGATCAAGGACACACAATACTATTCAAATCCACAAAATGTGAAATCAGGAAAGGCAGGTATGGTTAAATTATGGCTACAACAAGTCAAGCTCCAAACAACATATATGTTCTAGATGAAGCAACTAAAGCATGTCTAATAGCTAAAGAGGATGATATAGTATTTGGTAGCAATGATGATCGACTAGGTAAGAACTTTGCTACAAAGATGTAACGTGAGTTTGAGATGTCTTTACTTGGTGAGCTGACATAATTCTTAGGGCTTCAAATATCTTAGCAAGAGAAAGGAATATTTATATGTCAAGCCAAGCACATCAAGGAAATGCTCAAAAAATTCAAAATGGAAGATTGCAAACCCATCCTTACTCTGATGGTAACACATTGTAAATTGAGAATAGACAACTCATCTAAGGATGTGGATCAAAGGTTGTACAAATATATGATTAGTTGTCCTTTATATGTAATAGCCTTCTGGCTAGATGTTATGCAAATAGTTGGACAAGTAGAAATATTCAAAGCAACACCAAAATAATCACATATTATTGATGTCAAAAGAATTATTTGATATCTAAAGGGAACAAAAGAATATGGCTTGTGGTATACCAAGGGTAACAATCTCATTATTCAAGCCTTTACAAATGCAGATTGGGTAGGAATCGTTGATGATCATAAGAGTAATCGTAAAGAATTTGAATATCTTCCCTAGAGGATTGGGATTGTCCCAAATTATCATTAAATTTTCCTTATACAGAATATAAAGGGGGAATGGAAGTGTGTACAGGTCCGTAGGATGGTTGTGTGTCAGGGGGAGTTACGCTTTGCCATTGATGTCAAAAGGGGAGAGAATTTTGTAGAAAGAGGTGTCATGATCGCAAGGGGAGTACTTGTGTTGCCATCAATGCCAAAGGGGGATATTGTTGATCAATGACTGTCATTTATGTCAACCCAAGCAGCACCAGGGGCTACCCCGATCTTACATGGTAATTTTGACCTACAAAATTACTATATTCTGGTCAAGAATATTTACGACGGTTTCTACTTGTCGATATATTTATGTTGATATATGGCATGAAATTTAATTCTTCACAGTTTCAAAGATATTCATGTTTAAAGTTTGTAACAATTTTAGAGTCAAATGAAAAAACAATGACACGTGTCACACTGTACAAGTTCGCTCTACTAAACCAGTCCATAATTAGGGCATTGTAAGAGATTGGGCATAAATCACTCTTAAGGAATCCAAATTGGATTAGACCTGTGGCATTAGAAATAAGACTTAGAGGACTACTACATAATCAAAAATCACATATTTGGGATTCGAAATAACGGAGATACATTCAATATCGAGATCCTAGAAGGAAAGAAAAATCTAGATCATGTGTTGTCAAATGATGAAAAAACAAAGAATATTATTATCATTGGACTTATTGAATATTCTTATCATAAGATTTTGGGTTGTAAAACCACCAAAAATGTATGGGACAAGCTTGAGAATATATATGAAGGTGACTCAATGTCAAAGAAGCAAAGCTTCAAATCTATAGAGCAAACTTTGAGCAGCTCAGAATGAAAGAAGATAACAACATTGTTGCATACTTCCAACACATTGATGAAATAACCAACACTCTGGAAGGATTGTGAGAGCCTGGTGACAAGAAGAATATTATACAAAATATTCTTAGAACGTTACCAGTGAGATTCAACCCAAAGGTATGAGTCTTAGAATATAGTGAAAATCTAGAAAAACATAGCAAAGAGGAATTACATGGAGTTCCTGTAGCATATGAAATGAGAATTGATGAAGAAGAGGGTACTTCACATCTAGAAACTTCATTCACTACATCTAAGAAAACCAATAAGGAGAAACAACCTTGAAAGGCACACACTTGCACATGCAAGTGTGAAGAAAAGGAAGATGTTGAAGAAGGTCTTTCAGATGGAGAATATGCTTACTTTATGAGAAAACTAAAAACTAGTAAGGGAGAATTAATGGGTAAACTTCCATTGATATGTTTATGCTATGGTGAGGTTGGGCATTGCACAGCAAAATGTCCAAACATAAGTGATGGAAACTCAAAATAAAAGAAAGGCTTTCATAAATTCAACAACCAAAGAAAAAATAAAGGATTCAAAAGGAACTTCTCTCTAAAGATGATGAAGATAGTGAAAATGAAGAAGAAGCCAATGGGAGAGTATTTTTTATGGCCAAGCACATTAAACAAGAGGTATCAAACAATGAGGAAGAAAGGTTTGCCATAGAATAAATTTCCAAGGAGGCAATCAAGCTTATAAAAGAGCTCAAGGTTGAGAAGATTGGTTCCAATACTCTTGAAGAATAAGTTCAAGGTGTCAAAATTGAAGTTGAAGAACACAAATGTATTGAAGAGTCACTTCAAAAGAAGTTGGAAGAAAGAAACCAAGAAATGGAAGCATTAGAAGCCGAAGTAGTCTCGCTGCGTAAGGAAGTGAAGAAGGGAAAAAATTTCCAAAAATATGCCAAAAGCTCAAGGGCATTGGAATAACTCATCAACGATCAACGATCTTATAACGAAAAACCTAGCCTCAGTTACAAAGAAGAAGCATAGCCTTCTACAAAAAATTACAATGAACCTATGAGATCTGACATGCATGTAGAATTCATTGGACAATATTCGCAAGAACAGCCTTGGAAGACAATTCCTCGACAAAGATTTCCATCCAGGTACCAACATATTTTTTATGGCTATTGTTATTCATGTGGATAATTTGGTCATAAAGCTATAGAATGTCACACGTACCTTGGGAACCGACACAATTCCACTAGATCCATCAAATATGAAACTCCCAGGACTCAACGAAACATCAATAGATTTGAACATTTAATAAATAATATTGAATGCTACAAATTTCAAAACTTTGGACACATAGCCAAAGACTGCATACTTGAAAATCCTACAAAAGAATCTTCAAAGCCATAGTATGAACGAACATATAAGGAGAAGAAGAATGATAATTGTGCTCTCACTCTCAAGGCTCAAAACAAAAAAGATGTGTGGTATGTTGATAACAGTTTCTCAATGCATATGACTGGAGATAGAAATAAATTTGTATCTCTAAAAGAGAAGAAGGATGGAGCCATGTCCTTTGAAGATGATGGATCTTCAAATGTTATAGGATCAGGTACTGTCACTCTCATAAGAAAAGATGCTCTAGCCAAGAATGTTCTATCGGTTGAAAACATGAATCAAAATATGCTCAGTGTTGGACAAATGTGTGATCAAGGACACATAATACTATTCAACTTAAAAAATGTGAAATGGTGGCTACAACAAGTGGAGCTCCAAACGACATATATGTAATGGATGAAGCAACCAAAGCACATATGATAACTAAGGAGGATGATATAATATTTGGTAGCAATGATGATCAACTAAGTAAGAACTTTGCTATGAAGATGCAAAGTGAGATCGAGATGTCTTTACTTGGTGAGCTAACATACTCCTTAAGGCTTCAAATATCTCAGAAAGGGAAAGGAATATTTATATGTCAAGCCAAGTACATCAAGGAAATGCTCAAAAAAATCAAAATGGAAGATTGCAGACCCATCCTTACTCCGATGGTAACAAGTTGCAAATTGAGCATAGACGACTCATCTAAGGATGTGGATCAAAGGTTGTACAGACCTATGATTGGTAGTCTTCTATATGTAACAGCCTCCTGGCCAGATGTTATGCAAGATTCCAAGAAACACCAAAAGAATCACATATTATTGCCATCAAAATAATTCTTAGATATCTAAAGGGAAAAACATAATATGGCTTGTGGTATCCCAAGGGTAACAGTATCATTATTCAAGCCTTTGCAGATGCAGATTGGGCAGGAAGCATTGATGATCGTAAGATTTCTCATGAATAATTTGAATATGTTGGCTAGAAGCTTGGGATTCTCCCAAGTTCTCATTAGATTTTCCTCATTCAGAATATAAAGGGGGAGCAGAAGTGTGTACAGGTCCATAGGATGGTTGTGTGTTAGGGGGAATCACACTTTTCCATTGATGTCAAAGTGGGAGATAATGTTGTAGGAAGAGGTGTCATGATTGCAGGGGGAGTACTTATGTTGTCATCAATGCCAAAGGGGGAGATTGTTGATCACTGGTTGTCATTGATGTCAACCCAGGAAGCACTAGGGGCTACTTCAATATTGCATGATAATATTCACCTACAAAATTACTATATTCTGGGTCAAGAATATCTTTTATGGTTTCTACTTGTCGAGATTTTTCTGTTGATATATGGCACGACATGTAATTCTTCACGGTTTGAGAGATATTCATGTTTAAAGTCTATAACAATTTAAGAGATGAATGAAGAGATTGTGACATGTGGCATGTTGTATAAGTTCGCTCTACTGAACCAATCCATAATTAGGGAATTGTAAGAGATTGGGCATAACTCTCTCATGAAGAATCCAAATTAGATCAAGCTTGTGGCATTGGAAAGAAGACTTAGAGAACTACTACAAAACCAAAAATCACATATTGCGGATTTGAAATAATAGAGATACAACAGATTCAATATCGAGATCCTAGAAGGCAAGAAAAAGCTAGATAATGTGTTGTCAAATGATGCAAAAGCAAAGAATATTATTATCAATGGACTTTTTTAATCTTCTTATCATAAGGTGCTGGGTTGAAAAAATGCCAAAAATGTATGAGACAAGCTTGAGAATATATATGAAGGTGACTCAAATGTCAAAGAAGAAAAGCTTCAAATCTACAAAGAAAAAATTGAGCAACTCAGAATGAAAGAAGATAACAACATTGCTGCATACTTCCAACACATTGAGGAAATATCCAACACTCTATAAGGATTGGGAGATACTGTTGACAAGAAGACTATTATATGAGATATTCTTAGAACATTATCAGGGAGATTCAACCCAAAGGTATTGGTCTTAGAATATAGTGCAAATCTGGACAAACTCAGCAAAGAGGAATTACATGGAGTTCTCATAGCTTATGAAATGAGACATGGTGAAGAAGAGGGTATTTCACATCTAGAAACTATGTTCGTTGCATCTAAGAAAACCAATAAGGAGAAACAACCTTCAAAGGCACAGGCCTGCACTTGCAAGTGTAAAGGAAAGGAAGATGATGAAGAAGGTCTTTCAAGTGGAGAATATGCTTAATTTACGAGAAAACTAAAAATTATTAAGGGAAAATTCAAGGGTAAACTTCCGTTGATATGTTTCGGCTGTGGTGAGGTTGGGAATTTTGCAGCAAAATGTTCAAACATAAGTGATGGAAACTCAAAATAAAATAAAGGGTTTAATAAATTCAACAAGAAAATAAAAAATAAAGGATTCAAAAGGAACTTTCTCTCTAAAGAAGATAGCTCATCATTCGGTGAAGACAATGACAATGAAGAAGAAGCTATTGAGAGAGTATTGTTTATGACCAAGCACATTAAACAAGAGGTATCAAACAAAGAAGAAGAAGGTTTGACCATAGAAGAATTTTCTAAGCAAGAAATCAAGCTTATAAAAGAGCTCAAGGTTGCGAAGATCTGTTCCAATACTCTTGAAGAACAAGTTCAAGGTCTCAAAATTGAAGTTGAAGAACACACATGTATTGAAGAGTCTGTTGAAAAATAATGAGAGGGGGGGTGAATCAGTATTTAGAGCTGAGTGAAAAATTTTGTTTCTCTTAAACCCATATGTTGTTTTATTGAATCCAAATTGCATATAAATGTGGATATCCTTAAGAAAACTTGCATATGTTCAGAGATCTTAATATACATTTAATTCTTTACATAGATTATTGCATCATTCATTCATCAGATATTTAGAAAGCAGTAAGCATGTGCAGTAATAAATTAATACACCATCATACATAAGAAACACACAATAACGCCAGTATTTAAGGTGGAAACCCAATTCGGGAGAAAACCACCGTTGCTGTCATCTTTGTCTTCAATATTTTATTATAAAGAAAACTTCTTACAATCATCTACTAGTGTAGACTCTTACCAGCACGCAGTCACTCACCTGTAGAAGGATACAACCTTCTCTCGTTTACCAGTTACTACTGGAAGGGAGCTACAACTCCCTTACTAAAGGCTTCGACCCTCAGCACCACTGCAGACCACGTTTCATTAATTTTCATATTGGATCCAACATCTTCCACACAATATACCTTGCAGGCCACCAGATTTATTCATTTTCTTCAGAGGTGCATCCTTAATTCAGATCTCTCAGCAAAATGTTTCCCATTCCATATAGATATACTTCAGAATGAAATATTCATTCACAACCCTTACTCATGCACACGTTCTTCATGATTTCGTCATTTGATCAAACCAGAGATTAATCATCGTCAGATCTAGAGATCTTGAACAGTCATCATATTCACAGGTGCATCATAGATTTAGATATATCAGAGGTTAATCATACAGATATCTATAAAAGAGATTAATTCATTCAACCCTTTTCGTGTGCACCCTTCGTACTATGATTCTCATCACCTTATATAGTTTTCGCCTTTATTAAAACCATGGGTCAAAACCATTCAATTGCTAATGGTATTCATATTGAAATTCAAACCAATCCAAATTGAACTCCCAATCTTTGTTCTTCCATGCATGGATTTTCCAAAAGATAATCTCTATCTCCGCCAAATAATACTATAGCCAAGGTAAAGTGATGTTGATGGTTTTCTTTCTTTTATTGGAATTTTATTTATCAAATTCGTGGAATTTGATAAATAAATATTATTCACAACTTTTGTCAATTAAATATATAATAGAAATTTATATTAATAACCATTGCTTTTATCAAATGGATTTTAAATAGACCTTTGGTTCCGACCCCACATACATAATCAACGGCCCAATCAATATAATTTAAAAACTGGGGCCCATTGCTAACGATCGTTTCCATCCGACGGTGAAGAGAACATCGCTTGGTCTTCAGATAATCCGATGGATATCATTCGTTGATGATGTATAGATGATAACGCATGATGGCGCACCATACCTTGGGTAACCTTTGCGCATCTATAGCAAATGAACACCGTCCGATGACCCCTTCCCAGATCAACGACGTTCAATAATATCACTAGGCTTCTTTAGTCAAACATTAACGTGCGATGGCACGCTTTGATAGCGGTTTTCGTGGGTCCATCCTTGCTACGTGTCAACGTTTCTATGGAATCACTCCCCATCCAGGAAATACCATCTGACACCGAAGGGTGGTGCGATGAAACCCGGAAACCATCTTCACTATTTACTCGGTCATGGTTCCGTTCCTTCACGTAGAGTTCCGTCGTGCTTCCTTTTGTTATGATCCACCTCTAAGTTCCATTCATGATTTCAAATGGTTAGTCCGTGTTCCACCAAAAGTTCAATGCCAAATACTTTGTTATAACTGATTTTCTCTCGCTCCTCATTCCTTTCTCCATAAAAACCAGTCTGCTTCTTATTAATAGCGTAGAACCTTCCATGTGTAGCTTGAAACCATAACTTTTTTCATGTCATATATTCTACGAATATATAACTCCACTGTCTACCAGTTTGGATACACTATCGACCGTAATAACATCGGTTCCTTGAACAACATACAGAGCACCATTAATCCCCTCACAGGGTTTCTTACTTATCCCGGATTCCATATGTTCATACATGAATTACCATTTACTATAACATTCACCTTTTTTATTCGATGGCCTTTTGCTCCTACTCTGTCTCTAGAAAATTCTACTACTACTTTGCTTTCCTCTTTTCATGGTGACTGTTTCAGATGCTCCTTCTTTGCCAATTCCTTTGCCATCAATGACAATATTTCCAAAAATATCCCCCTTTGGCATTGATGGCAACCCTCTGCCCCTTTATTTGCTTTTCCTCCCCCTTTGACATCAATGGCAAAGGGTTGATCAGTTTGATGATTATTCTGTATTGAGGAGTGCCTCTGCAGTACCTTGAATCTAATAAATCAAGTTCCTTTCGAGGTCTGGTGCCATACCTAATGTGGGGCCAATAATACCAAGATCCTATGTACATATAATACCATGCTCCCCCTGATATCATGCTGCAGATTCTAACATAATTATAATGCCAACAATGCATTCTTTCCACAAGACCAATGCTCCCCCTTAACCTGTGCATCCAAAGCACCACAGCTGTGCTAAGAAATGCTGACCCAGCAAAAAAATTTGTCAGCAACTACCCATATGCGGTTTTCTGTCCTTCAAGAAACCGTGTATTCAATTAATCTTCTGTATTTAAGTATATCGGATCTTCTGCATGACAGAGACTACTCCCAGCTTCTGTCTGAGATATTCGAACGCTTCCCTGGGTAGAGGCTTGGTAAATATATCAGCAAATTGTTCTTTGGAGGGCACATATTCCAACCTTACTTTTTGTTCAAGCACTTGTTCATGTAAGAAGTGATACTTGATGGGAATGTGCTTGGTCTTGGAATGCATAACATGATTCTTTGAAATACTGATGACCCTTGTGTTATCACACATAATGGATATAGAAGGTGAACATTTGATTTGAAAATCTTGTAAGGTTTGCATCATCCAAAGAATTTGAGTGCAACATGATGCAGCAGCTACATATTCTGCTTCTGCTGTAGATAAGGCAATAGAGCTTTTCTTCTTGCTGAACCAAGATACTAACCTGGGTCCCATGTAAAATGCACCGCCACTAGTGCTTTTCCAATCATCAACATTTCCAGCCTAATCTGCATCAGTGTAAGCATGAAGAGTGTGATCAGCATGCTTTAGATACCATAGTCCAAAGTCTTGAGTTCCTTGTAGATATTTGAATATTATTTTGACAGCCTGAAGGTGAGATTCTTTTGGATTAGCTTGGAATCATCAAACAGTCCCAACTGCATGCATAATGTTTGGTCTAGTCCCAGTGAGATAAAGTAGACTTCCTATCATAGATCTGTATTCTGGTTGATTTACTATGGGAGAATCATCATGAGAACTGAGATTACATCCAGTTACCATTGGTGTACTCACAGGTTTGCACTCTTCCATGCCATACTTCTTCAGAATTTGCTTAAGATATTTTGTTTGTGATAAGAATATGCCATCTGTTGTTTGTTGCCCTTGCAAGCCAAGAAAGAATGTTAGTTCCCCAAGCAAAGACATTTCAAATTATTGCTGCATATCAGAAGCAAATTTCTGACTCATAGATTCTTCATTACTTCCAAAAATGATATCATCAACATATACAACCACAATCAATATTTTATCATTTTCAATTTTTGGGTATAAGTTGCTATCAACAGACCCCTTTGAAAATCCTTGTTGATGAAGATATTTGTCAAGACGATAGTACCATGCCCTTGGAGCTTGTTTGAGACCATATAGAGCCTTTTTAAGTCTACAAACAAGTTTTTCATCATTTCCTAAAATGAATCCTTCTGGTTGTTCTATATAAACTTCTTCTTCTAGATCACCATTGAGAAAAGCAGATTTAACATCCATTTGATAAACTTTGATTTGTTGGAAGCTTGAAAAAGCAAGAAACATTCTTATGGCTTCAAGTCTGGCTACAGGAGCAAAGGTTTCTTCAAAGTCTATACCTTCTTTTTGAGCATACCCCTTGCAAACAAGTCTAGCTTTATTTCTTATAACATCCCCATTCTCATTTAACTTGTTTTTGAATATCCATTTAGTTCCAATGACATTTTTGTCATGGGGTCTTGGTACCAATTCCCAAGTGTGATTCTTTTCAATTTGATCAATTTCTTCATTCATGGCTTGAATCCAACATTCATATTTGCTAACTTGATTGACATTGTGTGGTTCAATGGAGGATAGAAATGCCAGATAGCTAGAATATCCCATAAGAGTCCTTCTTGTTTGAACACCTGATCCCTTATTTCCCAAAATTTGAGATTCTGGATGATTCTTTTGAACATATCTGGATGGAGCCTTTTTAGATAAATCATCTTCGGGTTCTTCATTGGGTTCACTGTCTATATCATTCCTATTTGATGTAGAAGGATATATGTCATCATCTTCTTCATCTGTTGTTTGTTTTTCTTCTTTTGGAGCTGCAGGAGACTCATCAATAACAACATCAATACATTCAACAATCTTCCGAAGTCTTTTATTGTAACATTTATATGCTTTACTCCTAGAGGAGTAACCAAGAAGTATTCCTTCATCTGCTCTGGGTTCAAACTTGCCAAGTTTTTCATCATTATTTTTGATAAAGCATTTGCTTCCAAAAACTCTAAAATGCTTCACAGTGGGAGGATTACCATACCAGAGTTCATATGGAGTTTTATCACTATTTACTCGAACATGTGCCTTGTTAAGAATATTTACCGTTGTATGTGCTGCTTCTCCCCAAAATGTGTCAGGTGTTCTGGAATCATCAAGCATAGCTCTAGCCATTTGTTGAACTATTCTATTCATTCTTTCTGCTACGCCATTTTGTTGTGGAGTGCCAGCTACAGAGAACTGTCTTTTTATGCCATGTTGTTCACAAAATTCAAGGAATTCATTTGATGTATATTCTCCTCCTCGATCAGATATAAGACACTTGATTTTTAGATCTAATTCATTTTCAACCAGTGCTTTGAAGATCTGAAATTTCTCAAATGCTTCATCTTTGTGTTTAATCAACCCAATCCAACACATTCTATAGAAATCATCAATAAATAAGATATAGTATTGTTCACCACGTGGTGACTTTTTCCTCATAGGTCCACATATGTCAGTATGAATGAGTTCAAGAGGCTTACTTGATGATCCTTCCTTGGCATTAAATTTCACTCTGGTCTTCTTACCAAATTGGCAAGATTTGCATATGCTATTATCAGGTACAGTAATATTGGGAAGATCACGAACTGCTTTAAGTCTGCTTGATTTGTTGATTTGAGAGAAGCTCAGATGCCCCAAGCTTCTATGCCATAGCCAATTTTCTGAAGATTTACTCGAGTAACATTGTTCTTTGCAGTTCTTCAATACATACAGATTGCTTGGAGTTTTGTTTCCTTTTACAATTGTTTTACCTATTTTAAGATCACGTACCACACATTATTTTGAGCTAAAGACAACTTCAGTTCCTTGATCACACATTTGACTTACACTAAACAGGTTATGCTTTAAACCATCCACTTACATCACATTATTATCTTTCACCTTTTCTTTTAGAAAAATAGACCCTTTTCTCTTAATGACAGCAGGAGTATCATTTCCAAATGTAACATTCTTCTCCTTTTCTAGAGCACTATATGCAAGAAGTTTGTTTTTATCACCTGTCATGTGTCTAGAGCATCCACTATCAATGTACCATTGATTTTCTTCACCTTCTGAAAATAATGCTATGCCACAATTTTCAACCTGTAATTCCTTCTTTTTCCACACCTTGGAGCTTGAGGGAAATTGTTCTTTTGGCTGAACTTTTCTCCTACATTCAGATTCTTCATGGCCAAATTTATTGCAATAAGTACATTCTACTTCATTTTGAAGAGGAGAAAAGTTGTTCTAGGTGTTCTTATTTGTTACAATATCAATCCTTTTCTTTCTTACTTCTCTTGTCATGATGGTTTTATATGCAACACATTGGACAGCTTTATGACCAAAATTGTGACATGAGAAACATTGTCCATTGAAGAAGTAATTTCTGTGATCATAGAATCTTCTGCTTGAATTTACCTATTGGTTGGTGTTTCTTTGAAAGGTACTCTTTTTGGTATTCCTTGAATTGAGATATTCATGCTTTACCTGTGAAGAATCTGTATTCCCTTGCTGAGTGGCAGAATGTTGTATACTAGTTGTAGCTGCTTTTGGATAATTTGGTGTTGAAGTCTGAGAGGATTCTCCGATACATCCAAGACCTATTTTTATAAACGGAGAACGTTGTACCTTGATAATTTCATCCAAGGTTCTAGATCCTTTAGCAAATCTAAGATTCAAAGTCTTCACTTTCTAAATTTCTTTTCTTAGACTTACTGTTTCACATTCTAATTTCTCATTGTGCTTCTCCTTTTCTTCAAGCTGATTTTTTAGAGTTTCTATGGTTATCTTACTTTCTTCTAAGGATAGTTTTAGTTGATTGCTTTCATCAAGAAAATAATTATCCTCTAAAGCATCCATAAAAGTATCTGTTTCTTCTTTAGATTCTTTTTCAAATGCCATGAGAAGTCTAAGATCTTGTTCACATTCTTCCTCACTGTCAGATAACCCATCACTGTCTTCATGAGTATAGTAACTTTTTCTAGTGCTAAATCGATTCTGATTCTTTCTTGCTACTTCTTTTCCTTTTTCATGTGTTTCTTTGTGGGGACACTTAGTAGCATAATGACCAACTCTTCCACAAGTAAAACACTTGAAAGGAAGCTTACCTCTGAAACGTCCTGTACCAAGTTGGAGTTTCTTTACAAAATTTACCTCATCTTCTTCTGAGATATACCCTGATCCTTCTGTTTCTTGTACTTCTTTCCCTTTTGCAGAAGCTCTAAAGACGACTTCCTTGACTTCAAATTTTCCTCCTCTTCTCATTTCATATGCAATTAATATGCCATAAAGTTGCACCACAGTAAGATTTTGAAGATCCTGCTTTTCTTCAAGAGCTGAAACTTTTGACTCAAATTTTGCAGTTAGTGATCTTAAAACTTTCTTAATCAAAGTAGATTCATTTATTGTTTCTCCCAAATTCCTCATACGATTTACAATATCATCAAGACGTAAAAATAAATTTGCAATACTCTCATCATTATGCATTTTTAGATTCTCATATTGTATTCTGAGAGTTTGGAGTTTAGCACTTTTTACCTTTGCATCACCTTCATAACTTAGAATGATTTTGTCCCATATTGCCTTTGCTGTATTTAGCTGCATGACTTTGAAAAATTATGATTCAGTTAGACTTCCTAGTAGAGCATTGACCGCTTTTGCATTTGTTTCATAATTCTTTCTTTCCATTGGATCTGTTGGAACTGCAGAAGGATATTGATATCCTCCTTCAACAATAGCCCATACATATGCTCCTAGGGACTGAAGATAGGATCTCATCCTTGTTTTCCAAAATATTAAATTTTTTCCGTTGAAGAGCAGAGTCCTGATCGATGCCATTCCTTCTTGATTGCTCATCTTGTTTGATCTTCCTTCTAGCAGCTAAGATTTTTAGAAGGACCTGCTCTAATACCAATTGTTGAAAAATACTGAGAGGGGGGGTGAATCAGTATTTAGAGCTGAGTGAAAAATTTTGTTTCTCTTAAACCCATACATTTCTTTATTGAATCCAACTTGCATATAAATGTGGATATCCTTAAGAAAACTTGCATATGTTCAGAGATCATAATATACATTTAATTCTTTACATAGATTATTGCATCATTCATTCATCATATATTGAGAAAGTAGTAAGCATGTGCAGTAATAACTGAATACACCATCATACATAAGAAACACATAAAAACACCAGTATTTAAGGTGGAAACCCAATTTGGGAGAAAACCACCGTTGTTGTCGTCTCTATCTTCAATATATTATTATAAAGAAAAATTCTTACAATCATGTACTGGTGCAGAATCTTACCAGCACATAGGCACCCACCTGTAGAAGGCTACAACCTTATCTCATTTACCAGTTACTACTAGAAGGGAGCTACAACTCCCTTACTGAAGGCTTTGACCCTCAGCACCACTGCAAACCACGTTTCATTAATTTTCATACTGGATCCAACAGCTTCTGCACAATATACCTTGCAGGCCACCAGATTTATTCATTTTATTCAGAGGTGCATCCTTAATTCAGATCTCTCAGCAAATTGTTGCCCATTCCATACAGATATACTTCAGAATGAAATATTCATTCACAACCCTTACTCATGCACATGTTCTTCATGATTTCGTCAGTTGATCAAACCAAAGATTAATCATCTTCAGATCTAGAGATCTTGAACAATCATCATATTCACAGGTGCATCATAGATTCAGATATATCATAGGTTAATCATACAGATATCTCTAAAAGAGATTCATTCATTATCAACCCTTTTCATGTGCACCCTTCGTACTATGATTCTCATCACCTTATATAGTTTTCGCCTTTATTGAAACCATGGGTCAAAACCATTCAATTGCTAATGGTATTCATATTGAAAGTTGAACCAATCCAAATTGAACTCTCGATATTTGTTCTTCCATGCACGAATTTTCCCAAAGGTAATCTCTATCTCTGCCAAATAATACTATAGCCCAGGTAAAGTGCCGCTGATGGTTTTCTTTCTTTTATTGGAATTTTATTTATCAAATTCGTGGAATTTGATAAATAAATATTATTCACAACTTTTGGAAATTAAATATATAATATAACTTTATATTAATAACCAGCGCTTTTATCAAATTGCTTTTAAATAGACCTTTGGTTCCGGCCCCACATACATAATCAACAGCCCAATCAATATAATTTAAAAGCTGGGGCCCATTGCTAATGATCGTTTCCATCCGAAGACGAAGAGCACATCGCTCGGTCTTCAGATGATCCGACGGATATCGTTCGTTGATGATGTATAGATGGTAACATGTGATGGCGCGCCGTACCTTGGGTAACCTTCACGCATCTATAGAAAATGAACATCGTCCGATGACCCCTTCCCAGATCAACGACGTTCAATAATATCGCTTAGCTTCTTTAGTCGAACATTAACGTGCGATGGCACGATTTGATAGTGGTTTTCGTGGGTCCATCTTTGCTACGTGTCAACGTTTCTATGGAGTCGCTCCCCATCCAGGAAACACCACCTAACACCGAAGGGTGGTGCGATGAAACCCGGAAACCATATTCACTATTCACTCGGTCATGGTTATTTTCCTTCACGCATAATTCCGTCACACTTCATTTTGTTATGATCCACCTCTAAGTTCCGTTCATGATTTCAAATGGTTAGTCTGTGTTCCATCAAAATTTCAATGCCAAATACTCTGTTATAACTGATTTTCTCTCGCTCCTCGTTCCTTTCTCCATAAAAACTAGTCTGCTTCTTATTAATAGCATAGACCCTTCCATGTGTAGCTTGAAACCATAACTTTGTTCATATCATATATTCTACGAATATATAACTCCACTATCTACCAGTTTGGATACATTGTCAACCGTAATAACATCGGTTCCTCGAACAACATACAGAGCACCATTAATCCCCTCACAGGGTTTCTTACTTATCACGGATTCCATATGTTCACACATGAATTATCATTTACTAGAACATTCACCTTTTTTATTCGATGGCCTTTTGCTCCTACTCTGTCTCTAGACAATTCTACTGCTACTTTGCTTTCCTCTTTTCATGGTGACTATTTCAGATGCTTCTTCTTTGCCAATTCCTTTGCCATCAATGACAATATTTCCAATAGAGTCACTTCAAAATAAGTTGGAAGAAATCAAACAAGAAAGGGAAGCATTAGAAGCTGAAGTAGTCTCGCTGTATAAGGAAGTGAAGAAGGGAAAAACTGTCCAAAACTATCCCAACAACTCATTGGCATTGGAAGAAGTCGTCCACAATAAACGATCTTACAATGACTCAACTGGCCTCGGTTACAAAGAAGAAGAAGAAGGACCTTCTACAACAAAATACAATGAACCTATGAGATCTGACATGCATGTAGACTTCATTGAACAAGATTCACAAGAAAAACCTTGGAAGACAATTCGTTGACGAAGATGTCCATCCAGGTACCAACATATTTTTTATGGCTATTGTTATTCATGTGGAAAATTTGGTCTTAAAGCTGTAGAATGTCAGATGTGCCCTAGGAAGCAATACAATTATAAGATATCTGTCAAATATGAACCTCCTAGGGCTCAAAGAAACATCAATAGATTTTAACATTTAATTAATAATATTGAATGTTACAAATGTCAAAACTTTGGACACACAACCCGAGACTGCAGACTTGAAAATCCTCCAAAAGAATCTTCGAAGCCACCGAATGAACGAACATGGAAGAAGAAGAATACTAATAATTGTGGTCTTGCTCTCAAGGTTCAAAACAACAAATATGTGTGATATGTTGATAGTGGCTGCTCAATGCATATGACTCGAGATAGAAACAAATTTGTATCTCTGAAAGAGAAGAAGGATGGAACAGTGTCCTTTGTAAATGATGGATCTTCAAATGTTATAGGATCAGGTACTGTCACTCTCAGAAGCAAAGATGCTCTAGCCAAGAATGTTCTATTGGTTGAAAACATGAATCACAATCTGCTCAGTGTTGGAAAAATGTGTGATCAAGGACACACAATACTATTCAACTCCGCAAAATGTGAAATCAGGAAAGGCAAGTATGGTGAAATTGTGGCTATAGAAATTCAAGCTCCAAAAGACATATATGTTCTAGATGAAGCAACTAAAGCACGTCTAATAGCTAAAGAAGATGATATAATATTTGGTAGCAATGATGATCGACTAAGTAATAACTTTGCTACAAATATGAAAAGTGAGTTCAAGATGTCTTTACTTGGTGAGCTAACATACTTCTTAGGGCTTCAAATATGTTAGCAAGAGAAAGGAATATTTATATGTAAAGCCAAATACGTTAAGGAAATTCTCAAGAAATTATAAATGGAAGATTACAAACCCATCCTTACTCTGATGGTAACAAGTTTCCAATCGAGCAATGACGACTCATTTAGGGATATGGATCAGAGGTGGTGTAGATCTATGATCGGTAGTCTTCTATATGTAACAACCTCTCGGCCAGATGTTATGAAAGTAGTTGGAAAAGTAGCAAGATTCCAAGCAACACCAAAAGAATCACATATTATTGCCATGAAAATAATTCTTCGATATCTAAAGGGAACAACAGAATATGGCCTTTGGTATCCTAGGGTAACAATCTCATTATTCAAGCCTTTATAGATGTAGATTTGGAAGGAATCGTTGATGATCATAAGATTACTCATGAAGCATTTGAATATCTTCACCAAAAGCTTGGGATTCTCCGAAGTTCTCATTATATTTTCATTATTCAGAATATAAAAGGGGATTGGAAGTGTGTACAGCTCCACAAGATGGTTGTGTGTCAAGGGGAGTTACTCTTTTCCATTGATGTCAAAGGGGGAGAGAATGTTGTAGGAAGAGGTGTCATGATCACAGGGGGAGTACTTGTGTTGCCATCGATTCCAAAGGGGGAGATTTTTGATCAGTGGTTGTCATTGATGTCAACCCAAGCATCACCAGGAGCTACCCCGATCTTGCATGGTAATTTTTTCCTGCCAAATTACTATATTTTGGGTCAAGAATATTTTCAGTGTTTTCTAGTTGTCGAGATGTTTCCGTTGATATATGGCACACCATGTAATTCTTCACCTTTTAAGAGATATTCATGTTCGAAGTTTGTAACCCCAATTAGTGGGATAAAACCTGATGGGGTTATGGCATGGGTCATTGAAAAGTAAATAATTAATAATTTTTAAGATCCTAAAATCCCTCCCACGTTCACTTGTTGAATGCCCTCTCAACCTAAGAATTTATATAAATTGTGATCCTCATATCCTCCTGATGTATGGATTTTTCTACCTAAAACAGGTCATCGTGGAATTTGCGCTATAAATTTTTTTCTATGAAGGTTCAGAACCTGAAATGTTTAAGAGATGAAGCTGAAGTCCTGAGGAAGCTCTTGAGGAAGCTCCTATAAAAAAATTCAGATCAAGGTGCACAATATTTTCAGAGATATGATCTATGGAAGTTAGTGTTTTTGTAGGCTCCTGAACTTCATCTCAAAGAAGTGACCTTAGGAAAATCATCATAATTCTCTCTCTGAGAGCAGATTGGAATTATGTAAAAAGTGGAAGATATTGCACGAACAACAGTTTTTTATGTATCAATTTCAGAGTCGAATGAAGAAATAGTGACACGTGGAATGTCGTACAAGTTCACTCTACTGAACCAGTCCGTAATTAGGTCATTGTGAGAGATTGGGAATAACTCTCTCCTTAAGAATCCAAATTGGGTCGAACCTGTGGCATTGGAAGGAAGACTCGGAGGAATATTATAGAACCAAAAATCACATATTGGGTATCTGAAATAACAAAGATACACCAGATTCAGTATTGAGATCCTAGAAGTCAAGAAAAAGCTAGATCATGTGTTGTCAAGGGCTGTAAAGGACTAGACTTTCAAGGGCACCAAAGCAAAGCAAGGTGTAAAAGAGGGTAGCATGACAAGAGCTACAGTTAAGGTGCAGAACAACAACAAGAAGATCACCACATGAAGTCTTCAACTGGGCAGCATTGCATATAGTCATTATAAAGGTATCATTGTTGTAAGCCATTGTAAATATATTATTGTAAAAATTGTACAAGTGTCTATCTTCAAAGAGTTGAAGAGGGAGTGTCGAGAGGTCTAGGATCATCATTAGGTGGTTGTTTCATAGTTGGGGTTATGGTCTAGTGTGTATTCTTCTTCTACATCATTCTATATCATTGTAAAGTGGACCATTTCCCCTCGTACGAGAGTCCATTCTTCTTTTATTATTCTATAGGGTGGTAGGGTGGTGCATGAAGTCACAAATAGGTTCAAGTCTGTAAAAAATTCAGGGTGGTAGGTGGTGCTAGGGTGAGTTGTAGCTCACTTGGTGTTGGGGCATCCATTTAGTTGACTACTGAAGAATCTCAGGTGTTGGAGCGTCCATCCAGTGGGAGCTGGAGAAGAATGCTTTTCTAGATTCTAGGAAGTTGGAGCTTTATTTTCAATTGGAATTTAATATTAAATAATTATTACAAAATCATTCAGGTGGTTTTCGTCCCAGATAGAGTTTCCACCTTAAAAACTATGTGCAGTTGTGTTCCTTTTGTTTATTGCTATCATTGTAAAAAGACCGATAATAATTGAAGATTAACTAATGTTCTCAAATATTAATAATAATGCTAATTGAAAGGAATTTTGATTCACCCCCCCCCCCCCAAGTATTTCCAACAAAATGAAAATGACGAGACCCCCATATCTAGGCTATTTTTCCCAGTATGTCAAGGCAATCACTATGGACAGCAGTGTACCTATATCCCGCAAGTTCGTCCTCTCATGGATATGATTCATACAATACAGAAGAAATGAGACGATCTCCTCAATTGATATAGAAATTACATCACCCCCATGCCAACAACCCCACACCCAAATTGGAGTCATGGGAAAATTGGGATGGCACACCAACAAAGCATGACTCAGGCCCAAACTAGGATAACATGTAGACTATGCAAATTGAATGACCACTAGGTGAATGAGTGCAAATAACTGAAGCACCTCGCAAAAAATTTTCGTACAGTCTCTTCTCTGCCACAAAGACTTCTCTCTAACGAAAAGAAGATCACACATAATTATTACCGAATTTTTTCACACTTTCATCATACAAGTAAATGTGAGCATCTCCCCAAGCTAAGAGCGACAAGAGAAACATTAATTTTATACTCCATAAAAGTTTTAGACACACTGAAGCCAACAACACAAGAAAGGGAAGCAGAAGAATTCATCTTCTACCACAGATCACTTTGAAGCATCCACGTTTGGGATGACGAGTAGTGTTGATTCCCACAAAATCTACTCAGTTGGCACAGTGGTACCATGCATCATCTACACTGGAAATAACCATGAGCCAGAGGCATGCCTGTTAATGGGAACATTCAGGCACCTCTGCACCGGGAACAGTTTCCACCAACAGGAAATTGACCACCCTAATGGGGGACCCAACCTTACGCTTACGAAAACTCCCATCACAGAGATTCTTCCCCTACAAAATTTCGACGACACGGTACAATATATACGATTCATATCATCATGTATTAGAACTATGAATCGAGCTATCTGCTCATCTGCCATGGGTGTCGAGTCAGCTACAACTATGAGAGTAGTTATCCCTGCGACAATGCAGACCTAATCTATCTACATTCTTTCAACCACATTAGGTTCCACCACATCGACGATGGAATCATTCTCATGTCTCTCAACCAGCTCCATGAGTATTGAACCTCTTCAGCATAACCTTATGAAGGATTAATCCCCCATAGGATCGCTATCTCATTCAGATGAGGACATCCTATAAGCCACGACGATGCCAGATTATACATGGGATGCAATGCATCACTGTTCACTTTTTCTCCCAAAGCACACATTCAGTCTTGATAAGAAAAAAGAAAAAGAGATCTATGTGATCAAATCAAAATATTTTCTCCCATCAGGAAAAGTCGATTGGTTGAATAATCCTATCCCGGTGCCCGATGTGTTCGAGGAAGGAAATATGTCAAACATCTCACCTACTGTCAAGGTGAAAATATCCCAAAATTGTGGTAACATTGAGGAAATATCACTAGGGGCAACATGCTCTCCAGAAGTAATAGCTTCTTATACCCAATTGCTACAAGAGTATCAAGATATATTTGCATGGGACTACTCGCAAATTCCTGGGCTTATTCCCACTATCATAGAGCACCATATTGATAATTTGCATGATGTACCTCTAGTGTGCTAGAAACAACGTCAAATGCACCCATCAAAGGTAGAAGAAATAAAATGACAAATTGAAAAGCTTCACAAATCCAGGTTTATCTACCCTATCGCTTACACATCTTGGGTTTGCAAACTTGTTCTTGTCATGAAAAAATAAGGCACCATACACGTCTCCACAGATTTTCAGGATTTGAACAAAGGTTTTCCCAAGGAAAATTATCCCACCCATTCATCGACACTTGTGCGGGACATGAGACTCTCTTCTTCATGGATGGATTCTCGAGGTACAACCAAATTCAAATATGCCATACATACTGGTACAAAACCGCGTTCTCCACCCCCTAGGCACATTCACATACAAGGTAATTTCATTTAGCCTAAACAGAGCTAGAGCCACGTTCCAAAGGGCCATGAACTATATATTTCATGACTTGGAACACCTTATCCTTTCCTACTTGGATGACCTAACCATCCACTCCAAGAAGTGCTCAGACCATCTCGAGGATCTGCAATTGGTATTCCAACGATGTTGTCAATAAAACCTACGATTGAATCCCCTCAATTGTGTCTTCTGTGTCATAGAAGGAAGGATATAAGGTTTTATAGTGTTCCAACAAGGGATCCATGGGGACCCCCTTAAGGTCCAAGCTATCAAAGAGACACCTCCACCTCGAAGTCTCAGGAAACTATAAAGCCTGCAGGGGAAGGTCAATTTTCTGACACGCTTCATCCTAGATTATGCCACTTGCACTCAATAGTTCCTACGCCTCCTTCGCCAAGACATCCCATTGAAGTGGAATGAGCATGCCCAACAACCGTTCAACGTGCTGAAAGAGACATTATTATTAGAACCACTCATTAGTCCCCCGGAGTATAACAAATATTAGATCCTGTATCTATTAGCTTCTAAGTCATCCTTGGCCAGAATTTTTATCCAAGAAGGCCTGGACTACAAGGAGAACATAATTTATTACATTAGTAAAAACTTAGTGGGCCCAGCATTAAGATATGAGCCTAAAGAAAACACTGCCCTAGAATTAATACATGCAGTAAAAAATATTCACCACTACATCATCTTAAAAACCACTACGGTCATTGTGGATATTAATCCCATCAAATATTTTCTCACATCCCACCTAACAAACCATAAGTATGCCTGCTAGATATTCATTCTCCAAGAATACGACTTATAGTTTTGGTCTCCTAGAATAAAAAGGGCACTTATCTTAGCAGACTTCTTTATGGACCTCCCAAGAGATACCAAGCGATCACCAATAAACGATTTGCTACTAGATGAGAATCTCTTGTTCATAGCAACCGACAACGCCTGGTATGGAGACATTCTCCTCTTCCTATGAACTCAGAATTCCATACCTCATATCACCCGAGATGATCGTCGGTGCATATGCCAACGAGCCCCCGGATATATCCTCATGGTAGATGTCCTGTACTGACAGGGCATCAACACCATTTTACGTCGGTTCCTTATTCACGACCAAGAGGAATAGACCCTTAATGGCTGGCATGGAGGTGCTTGTGGTGGCCACCTATTTGGAATGGCCACTAACCAAAAATTCCTATGGGAAGGATATTTTTGGCCCTCCCTATTTCTCAATTTCATTACAACAATCAGGAGATGTGAGAGGTTCCAGTGCTTTGTCCATAAAGAAATATCCCTCCCGCTCCTCTGCACCCTGTCATTGTCATCAACCCCTTTTTTAAATGGGGGATTGACTTCATGACTTGCGACCCCACATCATATTGAAATCAGAAATACATCATAGTTGTTTTTGATTATTTCATTAAGTGAGCAAAAGCCATGCCCACATACAACAACACCATAGAAACTGCTGCTAGATTTCTAGTTAACCATGTCATCGCCTGATTTGGGGTCCCCTAGGAGTTATTCTCTGACCATGGGAAACACTCTGAGAATGAAGTATTCAAGGATTAGGCTCACCACCTTGGGTTCACCCATGAATTCGCTTCACCATACTACCCCCAATCTAACAGAGAGGTAGAAGTTGTAAAAAGAGTACTCAAAACTATGTTACAACACATGGTGAATAACCATAAAATCAACTTGCACCATATTGTATTCTCCACCCTGTGGGAATACTACATGGCTGTGAAAACATCCACTGGTTTCACTCCATTCCACTTGGTATATAGGGTTGAAGCTGTGATTCCCATAGAATGCGAGATCCGAAATTTACATGTCACCATCGAACTCCTCGATGATACCCAACCTATAAAAAGACATCTAGCACAACTAGAGCTTGTCGAAGAAAACGAACGATGATCGTTGCAACATAACGAGGCCCACAAGAAACCAGTAAAAGCATCATTCGACTGCCACGTCAACCCTCACTCATTCATTGAGGGAGAACTAGTACTCCTCTATGAAGTCACAAAAGAGGCCCTAGGGCGAGTAAATTTCAAAACCCTATGGAAAGGACCCTAAATCCTAAAAAATTTCCTCCTCAAGGGGGCATACATCTTGATGAAACCAGATGAGACATACCTCAACAATCCCATCAACAGCCTTTACCTTAAGAATTTCTACCCATAATGGCCAAGTAGACCCTTCCCTAGAGTCAACATACACAAACCAAACCACTTTAAAATATTTGACCAAAAGACTTGTTATAAAATGCGCTTGAGTGTCACAAAGGATTACCAACCTGAACCTTACTTCGGATTCGTATTAGAAATGAAATAACTCAAAGACAGATTACAAAAAACACAGATACAAAATCAGACAAAACATTGGTGAAAAAGACGCTTCAGCCTCATGGCATTCTCTTCATTCTCTCTTGTTAAAAGAATTTAGTTTAAAATTTAAATAGATGAGAGAAAATGCCTAATATATTTCGTGCTATCTTATACTCCTTTGGTTGAGACAATTTTTGACCAAAAACCCACCAAGATAGGAGTTACTAAACAAACTCCAATATTTGAGGAACAACCCAAGAGCTAGGCACATATTCCTAACTTGGAGTATTTAATTAATTTATTTACTATTTTGGATTTATTATTGTTATTTGAGAGAGGCTAACATTCCCCCCTTCAATGAAAAATCCAAAATAAGAATGAGGAACCATCTTCCAAGTTCTCATGTTGATCCTCAAAAAACATTTCTTGAAAAACCACCAAAGCTAGATGCTAAAAAACTGCAATCTGAAGAAACCATGAGTCAGTTGTATGTCTGACTCATCTCTAAATTTTTCTTGAAAACTCCATAAAGTGCTAAGTTGCAAAAGGATCCATCTATCCTTTGCATGAAATCAACATCCTTTGTCCAATGACAAAATTTGTTCAAAACCCACTGGCTGATGACGTAAAAAACAACTCACCGTTGCTTTTGCTATGCTGAAAATTGTTCACTGCTTCTTTGCTATCGACTACCCATTGGAAATTTTTTTGATGCCCACTAGAAAATTTGTTGATTCCCACTGGTTGTTGAAGATGCGCACTGGCTTCTTTTGCTGGTTTTGTCAAGACTTTCAGTCTAACAACCACTGTCAATTTCATTGACATTTTCCCCCCTTTGGCAACTGAAAGGAGAGACACTTCTCTTGGAAAGTATTCCTAAACTGCCCCCCTTCAGGTGTACAATTTTTACATTGGTGTACTCCCCTATTCAAATGCATGAGAGTGCCATCATATTTTCACTGTTGGTTGCGCTATGTGTGATTGTATGCAATTGTAGAACTGAGACAATATTTTGACTGTGGCTGACCATTTCCAAGGGTCGATCCATGCATAATTTATCTTCAATCTAGCTGATTTTTGTTGGTGGTGACATTTTTCTAAGGAATGATTGGGTGTGCCACAATGGTGACAAAGATGGAGATCAAAACACTAATCTTCCATATGACCGGTTCTTTGACAATGAGAACATTTCGGTTAAACTTCAACTTCAGGTTGCGTGCAATTTTTTTTGGCTGCAGCTTTGTGTTGTGTGCATTGTTGGTTGTCTGCAACTTTCTCAGAACTTGCTGAG
This sequence comes from Pinus albicaulis, assembly GCA_034641835.2. NCBI lineage: Eukaryota > Viridiplantae > Streptophyta > Pinopsida > Pinales > Pinaceae > Pinus > Pinus albicaulis. Next base: position 768,618,715 of record CM076570.1, read on the forward strand.
ATGAGTTGTGCAAGAAATCCTGCACTGATGAGCTTAATTGGCTTGGAATAATCTGGGATATGTAAGTTGGTGTCATCAGTGACATATCCTAAGCCTTGTTGATTTTTGTTATTGTGAATTTCTTCCCATGGCTTGATGATGGGCTTGGAAGAAACTAGAACTGGAACAACTTTGACACTTGAAGTTGTTTGAATGAATGACTTATCATCTGGATGGTTCAAAAACTTGAAAGTATCACGCTTTTCTTGCAATTCAATCCTTTGAAGTTGTGACTCTAGTTGAAGAAAATAAATGGTTTCATGTGTTTGTTGTAGATGCCGTGAAAGATCAGCAAGAGTTTCTTTGCTGACGTGCACCATGTCTTCATCACTGGAGATGATCAAACTATGAAGAATGTTTAAAAACTGAATATTTTGTGCCATTTTAACTTGCGCTTTTGAAATCATGCTTTCTTGTTGTAGATGTCGTACTTTGAACTGTTTCACTTGAATGACATGCTCGCTTGAATGTGGCTTGAATGACACGCTCGCTTGATTTGTTGCTTATTGCACTTGCTTGGAACACTTGCTAGAATTGTAGAATTTTCTTTCTTAAAATCTGGAATTCACGCTCACTTGATGACGATCGCGCTTGTTTAAGCGTTCACTTGACTTACTTGATGACTTCACACTCACTTGAATGAATAGTCATGCTCGCTTGATGTAGATCTCAACTTGCTTGACTGTTTTAACTTGTTTGGTTGCTTTGATGGTTTATGCAATGAAATTTACTCTGGCTCGCTTGATGGTTTGATCTTTGTATTTACTTGATGCAAATTTCTTGAATGAATACTCACGCTCGCTTGTAGGAGATGTAAACTTGTTGCTTGTTTTCTTTAGAATGAAAAAACTCATGCATTCACTTGATTTTTCTTAAAGGAAGGGTGTTGAACACTGTCTACAATGCACCCAAGAAAGCTTACAATGATTTTAATGATTCACTTGTTCCCTTAAAAATTCATTAACAATGAATTTTTAATGATTCACTTAAAACAATGAATTTTGATTACAAGTTTTGAAATGGATTTGCAAGAACGCTGATGTAGACTTTGCTTTGAAATGCATTAACTTGACTAAGTGAATTTGATTGTTGATGTAGAATGCCGATGTTGACAATATTTGATGATGTGTTGTAGTTACACAAATGCATGTGTTGAGCTTAATTTTCCTTCCTTGCAGCTATTTCATTACATGTGTTGTGCTTGCTGATATTGAACTTTATGTATGAAATATTAAATGAAATCATTGATGTGTCACAACTAGACACAAATCAAAAGCAACAACATGAAGCCATAAAAGACAAGCACCATCACAAACACACATGGTGTACCTAAGATCCCCTCATTCAATTTCAGGTAGATCTAGGATACATCAACACCAAAAAATGATATCTTTATTAAATATTGAGTACATAAGAAATCTCCACCTTCAAGTAATGAATATGCCAAGCTCACAACCCTTGGAAGCAATTTGTCTTCAAAAACTGGATATTCACTAACACAATCTCTCTCAAAGTAAACCAATACTTTGAATTACAACAAGAAATTTCTCTAAAAAAATTTCACATATCACTCCAAATACAAAACACTTATCCCTCCAAATTTACAATAAATCACCTTATCTCTCCAAATACAAATGGAAACACACCTTATTTCTCCACAAAAGCCTCACTTTACTACCCTTTTTAATTTTCCAATTTTCAATTTTCAGTAAAGCACTCTATCAGTCAAAATGAAAAATTTCATTCATCTCTTATAACATCAAAATTGTTCATATATAAAAAAAAATCACCTTGCGAACAACATTCGCTGTCATTTCACTCCCTTTTTTAGCGGAGAAAAGTACACACTCTTCTTTTAGTTTTTTCCCAGCACAAACTAGTATTTTATTAACCGATCTTCCTTTCCCTCTTAAACTCTCGTGCTTAAATAAATGTCATACCACACTGCTTTCTTTCTGTACCTTATACAAATATCAATCTGAATAGTGTATATTCCCAAGTGGGATGTGTACATGCATCAGTCACGACTCAAAACCCTTTGAACCATTAAAAAATTTCAAAAGTTCGAATAGTGGCATCCCTAAAAAAGCTGCTCAACCAGTGTTTCTCATGCCTATAGCTATGCCATTGATGGTTATAAGCAATGCATCATGAATTTTTTGGTTATTCACATCTCCTTGCAGACGGTGCAATGTTTTGAGGAAGTTGGACACCACTGATTTCAGACTACCTATACCCCCAATTCCCAAGTTCGATTCCTCCATTATGCAATACCTCTGACGTGATTAAAGATTTAATGTTTACATGTTAAAATAGAATTTGTATTTCTCATATCTACAGTGAATTCAACACGGATGCAGATGGCCCCTCTAAAGCAGCAACTGTATAATTCTGCAACGACCATTTACGACTATGAATTCAATTTGAATCTTCATAAATCCACCGTCCTCCATCGATCTTTCTACCAATTCATTCATTCGATTTGAAAGATGTCATGTCCTAGAATAGGCACGAAGCATAGACTGTCGAGCGATGATAACCAATAATTCCAAATCCATTGTACTCAGCGGTAATAATCTCTACCATTCTTCCTTTCTTTTTCTGCCATTAGCTCTATCACACAACTGGTTTTCGCAATTTCAAACAAACCTTATCACTCTCTCAATCCCAAAGAGAAAAATGAAAAATATGGGCACTGTATGTGCTTAGCATAGACACAAGCAAGTGTTCTATCTTCGAGAATATAAGAAATTGAGATCTAGGAATGACGATGAAGGGGATGATGTGTTTTTGATGTTCAAAGTAGGAAACTAAAATTGAAATTAAACGAGACTTACATCAGTACCTCGCAATCAGGGAAGCAGGAAAGTTACAGGCCCAAATTCAACTCCTTTATAGGTTCCACACATGGCTGCTATGATAGCAATTTTGTGCACCAAATACTAGCGCACAACTCCAATGATCGACTTTCTGTCACATAGATCGAACGAGGACACTCGCACACCCAGCCACACGCAAAATATTTACATGGTATAAAACAAATCTATCAATGGGTCCTCAACACACCATAAGCTCTGATACCACATATTAGAAATGAAATAACTTAGAAACAGATTGCAAAAAACACAGATACAAAATCAGACAAAACATTGGTGGAAAAGAGGCTTCAGCCTCATGGCATTCTCGTCATTCTCTCTTGTTAAAAGAATTTAGTTTACACTTTAAATAGATGAGATAAAATGTCTAAGATAGTCCATGTTATCTTAGACTCCTTTGGTTGAGATAATTTATCACCAAAAACCCACCAAGATAGGAGTTACTAAACAAACTCCAATATTTGAGGAACAACCCAAGAGTAAGGCACATATTCCTAAATTGGAGTATTTAATTAATTAATTTATTATTTTGGATTTATTATTGTTATTTGAAAGAGGCTAACAGTTTTCCGATGGAGCATCACGATGGTCTCAAAGTTTAGCAACCGTTTCCTGGGTCATCTATCACCCTAACTGATCACCATTCTGCACCAATGGATTGTGCATCGGTTCAGCGACAAACAATCAGGAAGAATATGAAGCTGTTATCGGACTTATGTGCGATGCCCTCCATCAGGGCATACACCATATGCATATATACCTTGATTCCCAGTTAGTAGTATTGTAGTTAAACCAAACATTTGAGATACGAGAATCACATCTATTTAGAAAATATTTGTGTACAAAAAGATTAAGCAGACAATTTGACTACATTACAATTACACATGTACTAAGGAGTAAAAACCAAATAGTTTATCGCATAGCTAACAATATTCTAAACTGGAATGCATCTATAATAAACCATCAGACATAAAATCAAAAAACATATATATCCATCAGAATAACATAATCCATAAAGCAGAAATAGTAGGCACACCATATAGATCTGCAAAACATATCTCGCATATATATATATGTGTGTGTGTGTGTTTGTCTGAGTTAAAAAAATAGCTTCCCTTACCCATCGGTCAGTCCAAAAATATACACATATCAGTTGTCAAAAAATAGGGGAAGAATCCTCATAATGGGTGTTTTCCCCATGTAAAAAAAAGGACTCTATTGTAGTGCTCCCCCAGGAGGAGCAACTGGACCCACTGCCACTCCCTGTACCATTGCTGGAGCCATTGTCAGCACTGAGACTACCACTCGACGTAAAACTGGTTGATAGTCACTCTCTCGGGCCATCAGGGTCTCCAGCCATACCTCCTTGAGGTCATCTAAAAAGCGTCGAGACAACATCCCCTGGGTCAAATGGTCCACTTGATCCTAGGCATCCTCCAGAACTAACACCCATGTGGTCAACTCAGCAATGTGAGCCTTCACCACATTAGCATGAGCCTCCACTGCATCGGCATGAGCTCGCTCAGCCACAGTCTCGACAGCAGCCAAGTTGCTGCCCTCCCCCGAAGGGTTGGCCTCACCACCGAGTGCCCCACCACCTCCCCACCCTCCAAGAGCTCCCCGAGTCCTTTGAATAGGATCGTGCCCAACGAATCGAGCCACAGGGCGACCAAACTCACCAACATCTGCAAGAGTAACCAAGACTATGTCAGTGTCACCATAAATACACATATAAACATAACTACTCAAAGAAATGCAAAAAGCATAAATACATACCTACTGGACCCAAGCATAGCCAGGAGGGAGACCCATCTCTAGGTCCCCTCGAAAGTCCATCTCTACATATGGGAAGGGCAGGAACATCTGAAGGTTGGCCTTAAACCAAGCCTCAATTGTAGCGTTCCAGAAACGCCCCACCATACCTCCACGTCCTGATCAAGGCATCACAGGGGCTCACCTCGTCATGCAAGGCTCCTGTGGCCCCCCAGTAGGAACTACCACCATCGGCCTCAGAAGCACCACCTGCTCGTACATGATGCTACATCAAATAGTAGTGTAGTCAAAGAGCTTAGATACATCTCGGATCTTGTAAAGTTGTGACAACATCCTGTCATAGCATATATGGGCAAAGTCAAAAAAATGCCTAGACCTCAACCGACGCAAGACCCCAACCTACAGGGCCAATGCCCAATGTGGAGCCGATGACCCTCATAGTCACATAATAGCAGCCACACCACATCGCTCGGCCAGATATGTCACTGATGCAATAGCTATGCACCCCTCCATAAGGGGCACCCTACCATAGTGACGCATCTAGAATCGCTCAAAATCCACCCTCCCAGGAGGAAGTGGAAACCACAACACATTGCCGTGACACAAGAACGTAGTCGAAAAGCAAATATCCATCTCATTATGGATAGCAAGGTCACACCCACATAGCAAAAACACCTTGCATCGCTTGTTCCAATGCTCGATTAGGTAGTGCAGGAGTCGGTCCTGTGACTGAAGAAGGTCGTTCTCCAAAAATTTTAGGAGACCCCATTGCACCAACTATTGGCACGCTTGAAAATTAGCAACTAAATATGTATGGATATTAGGAAAATCCTGCTCCCTCCACAACATCCTGTCATCCAAACAGGAAGACATTAGCAACATAAAAACATAAAAAATAGGCAAAATGTTCAAAAATTTCGACAAAAATTTCCTTGGCCTTTTCTGTGCCTATCCCTCAGACATGCACACGAAAGGCACGCATATATTTCTCACAGGTGTGCCCAAGGCTAAGAAGAGCGCGCATAAGGCATGTAAACCCCTAAATTTTTACCCTGATCTCCTACGCAATCCAGGGTAAAACTGGCTCAGAATCCATAGAAACCAATTTTGTACGAACTCCAACACCCTCAGACTGAAAACATTAAAATACAAGACATCATTGAGTTTACCTGGGCATGATATCGCTAATCCATGGTGCTCAGGCTGACCGTAATGGCAATAAATTCTCTGCATAAGCCTCTGAACTCTCAATAATCAGCATACACAAATGAATTGAATTAGGGCCATGTTCACCTATATATCGCTCTTTTCAAAAAATTTGGAGGACCATAATGAGAGCTCAGAAGGCCAAATCATCAGACCAAAAGAAACACTATGATCAACACTCTATAGTGCACAAAGGGTGTGCCTCACATTCGCACCTCCAAAAAATAAATTTTCAGCATCGGTAGGTATGCCCTCTCTCATCTTCTTTTTTAAAGCACATTTATTTCAATAATATTTGATAAAGAAGATGATTTCACTCGGAGTAGTTGTTTTTGCATGTAAAACGCAAACCATCCACAACTCCATCCAGTGAAAGTCCCAGAGCAAGTATCATTCTACCCCCAGCATGATAGAGTCCCAAAGAAACTCTCCATATCCTGACATCATTTCTCCATCAAAAATCATCCATTGGTTCCACACATCTGACTTTTTTTATCATCACCTCACCTTGCACATGATAAGCATTCTCGTTGTTCGGTAGAGCCTCCCCTCCATGGCACTCGTCACCCAAATTAGACCATATATCACAAAAAATAGTGATGCCATGGCCATACCACTGTAGTCCAGGAAGCACCTCATGCCCATTCACTCACCATGCATAAGGTCAAGTTTTACCATATGAAATAAAACCCCTTTCCTGGATAACCAGGTTGTACAAGTAGATCAAAAGTGCACTACTGCACCTCACATTTGGCCCACCATACCTCCATCATCATAACCCATAGGCGATACTTTTTCATCCGCTTCATCAACCTCATACATGAGACAAAGCAATGGGGCACCCTCCCTTAGCAAAACACCTTCCTCATACCATCAGTGAGTGAGCACTTTCATGTTTTGGGGCACCCGTCTCTATGTTTTGTACAAACCAAACCCCATTATTTTATTCTTTTGGTAAGTGTACAAAGACTGCAAATGGTGCACTATATCCCCCACCCACTCATTCATTTTCTCTCCCATGGTAGCAGTCCCTGACCACCCTTGCTCAGAGTATACCACCCTCACGCAAAATCCACTATGACATTCAGAACCATTTTATACCCACCCTGGAAGTCCTACTGACTCCAGGGATTCCCCCATCATAAAATTTTATGACTGCCACCAAGCTGCTTTTTATACTCTGACTTTTGGCCACTAAATCGCCATCATTAATTTTTAGTCACCCCTCGCCATCATTCCTATGTTAAACCCATCACATCAGGAATCCTCATCCTCCATATTATTGACCCCCTCGTTTGGTTGAGGCTTCCTTTTTGTCGACTTCAACACCTCTTTTTCAAAAAGGAAGTGATATCTTAGATCACCCCTCTCCATAAAAGGGGCATCCTTGGGTGGCATTGTGGAAGACATCATTGGCTACAGATGTCGTCGATCCTCCTGAAATTTGACTACAACACAAGATTTCATGTTAATATTGTATCATACCTTACAGTCATTTCACTTTGATCAAATCTATCAAAGACCCATGCCTTTATAAGCATCTTTGTCAGCAATGCTTACACGAGAGGTCCCACCCAGTGCCTATGCATACAATGTGCATTTAAATACCATACCAAGTTTACGCATATGGGTACCACATTCTACCTATTGTTAAATAAAAAACACCTCTGAGGGCATCACTAGTCGTCGTCATCAACCAACATACCACTACCATATTAGTGAAATAGACAGAACCTATATCTGTCAAATAGATTGGTTTAACTAGCCAAAGCATCATGAGCATGGGACATGCCCACCTCATAGAAAATTTGTATATATTGTATTATACCACTGCTTACATTGGTCCGAAAGGACATGGTCATTCTTCGACATGGTGCGGGGTGTCTCCAATTCCGAGCTGCACGCAGGTCTCTCTCTCTATACGCATAGTATACAAAAAAGAAATTGTAATGTATTTTGGCTATACAGTTCTTCCTAGACCTCACACATTAGGGGGAAAATGTTATTACTGGAAAATCGTACAAGCAAAGGTGACATTATTTAATGTCAAGAAAGAGGATTTATAGGGCTGAGAGACATTAGAGAATCTGAAAGAATTTGAAATTCTCAAAGGTCTGAGGAAAAATAAATTACGCATAAGGACTCGTCAAAAGCGCATTTTCATGAAAAATCCTTCGATAAATGTGCACTTGCGCACCTTTTGACCCAAAAAGCATGCAATCTTGGGAGTGCCAGAAGTCATTTTCCGGGACCACAAGGTACACTCCAGGACATTGATTCCACAGTTGAAGGCATCTAAGGACATCCACCCAAGCCTCCTTAGGACATCAAGGGAGCAGACAATAGAATAAATATGGCACAAAATGGAATCACCCTCATCTCTTGGGTTACTATCCACAATGTACCAAGAGAAGGAAGGAGGATTTAAATTCTCCTATGAAATTCCACAAAGAGATGAACAAATTGAGAGAACATTGTTATGCTAGCTAGAATTGCCCCAAAAAATACCAACAGTGTGTGATCTGGAGCAGAGATAGAGGGGACTCAGTTGGTTTCCATCCAACAACTCCAGTCCACCATAGTAGAGAGAGGGAGACTTTGTGCCAAGGTGTAATATTCCAAAAATTTAGCCTTCAGCTAAATGAAATATTATAGTTTGTTTTGTCACTAGGTAGGTGAATAAGTTGGTGGGGAGGCCTATAAGTCTTCTTAGCAGCAATAAAAACAATTCAAGTGTGGAAAGAGACGCTTTTTGTAGCTAAATAAAGCACCTCCAGTTGTGAATAGGGATTAGATCATGTTGATTCAGTCAACTTTTACCAAGTCAACAATGTTGTTATGGAGGAGTGGAGATTAAATGATGAATAACGCAGTTTTGGAGTGAGATTGATCTCATGGAGGAAATGAAATAATTAAGTGGGGCCAAGGGCAAGCAAGCTCATAATCTATTTAAGGAAGAGGATGGCAGCCATGTGATTTTATGTTTTGGAATATTATTTTGTGTATGGTCTATTTAGACTTGCATTCCTTTGTTGTCTGGCAGGGTTGTTGTGCTGTTTAGAATCGGGTGTTCCTGAGCCGGAATCCCGCCTCTTTTCTTGAGAGGCATCTTTTAAGAGTATTGTATTCATTTCCACATTTTGGTTTTCAGGCCAAGCTACAAATTTCTTCATCAACACAATTTCTATAGGTTATTGTGCTATGTTGCAGGGTACAGCAGTGGAGGATTAGATTGGGTGTCTTCAGAGCTAGTTTTTCAGGGAGGAAGGTTTCCATCTATTGGGAGGCTTCTAAAGAAGCCCCTTGGGCTTATTTCACACATTTGGCACCTGGCCAAAAAGTATTCATCCCCTACAGCGTAGTTTCCGTCTTGATCTGTGTTATTTTAAGGAGGAGTTGCAGGGGTAGTTACAGTGATTTTTTTGGGAGGAGATTTCTTTAGTGGAGGAGCCACTCTTTCATCTAGAGGGTCTATTGGAGGAGGAATGTAGATTTCTACATCAGCTTCAGCCATATCTTCTAATTTCTATTGCTGTAGCATATCTTCATCCCTAGGGCTACAGCTTACATTGGCACATTGTGTGCATTTTCCGGAAACCCTCTTGGGTTGTCTCCGAAAGCCGATCTAGTGCCCTAATCTATATGTTTAGATTCTATTGGGGCCTATATTAGTATTATTATATCATTGTATCATCTCCAGCTATAGTTGTGCATAATATAACTGCGTTGTAGCAACTCTCCGACATTTTGTGTTGCAGCAACATCTCACTTTTGAGAGTGTTTATGTATTGGAGGCTTGTGTGACCACATTCTATGATTGGTGCCTTAATTTTTTGTACCTATTTGATGCATATATGATCAATAATTTGGATCTATATTGGTCTCATGATTTTATGTGTTAAATAATTTTTTCTTCTTTCATTTTATGAGCTATATTTCTCCTATTTCCAATTGGGAATATTACAGTGGTATCAGAGCATAATCTTGGCTCAGCCTCTACATTCAACCAATATCTCACCATGAGGAGAAGCTTTTCACAATAATAAGAGATGTACAGAAAAACAAAAAGAAGACTCCATTTTTTTGGAGGAAGAGGGGAGGAGGAGCTCTCAAGTATTCTCTTTCAAATTATGTAGGGCATTAAAGGAGATCTCAATAAGATGAGAAGGGAGACAGAATCTCCAAAGGAGTTTGGATCTAAAGCCAACTTTAGATTTTCACATGATGAGTGTGATAATGCAGCCACACACTATGATTCACAGCGCAGTCATATGCCTAGATCTACTATGAGGGAGATGCAAAAAGAAGAAATTCCTAAGAGGGAGACTCTTAGGGATTATCTACAAATATATAAAGCTCAAAATAAGAGGTTCAAAGACCACATCAACTTCCAAGAGTTTTGCAAGATCAAGGTGGAGAGGAGCAAGCAGCATGACATGGGTCTATTTTTTCTATCTATGTTTGATGGTTCACCTAAATGTTTAGCTAGAGCTTGGGTGGAGGAGTTAGACATCTATTTGCAGCAACACCAAGTTTCAGATAATGAAGCCATCAAAGTTGCAGTGCTGAATTTTGGAGGTAAGGCCCATGCTTGGTGGATATTTGAGTCCTTTTCTTTGAAAAATGAAAATACTTCTTCTTATGCAAATTTCACTAGGATATTAGTGGAAAGGTTTGATGGAAAACATTCTGAAACATCTTTGGTGGAGCGAAATAAACTAAAAAAAAAAAAAAAAAAATCATGGGTGGAAAGAACCTATAAAATCAAACCCACTATAGAAAACAGTTGAAGAGGCTCACATCTTGCATAATACTTTTCTAGAGGCAAGAACTCTGTCCCATATTCTTGGACAAGGGGGCATGAAGATCCCTTCCTCAAAAGAGGATCCTCTTATTGAGAAGGTGAATCCCATTCATATTGAAGAAGAAGAGAAGGATGGGGGAAATATCACTATCATATCTAGAGCATATCTAGCACCTCATGCAGAGGTAGATGGAGCACTTCCTCCAACTAGAGGGATTCTTGTATCATTTCAAGGAATTCCCACGATTTCATATGTGGAGGTCAATGCACAATCAATGAACAACATGATTTTGAAATCTTACAGGTGAAAGGAGAAGGTAGGGAGGAAGATTAGTATCACATGATGAGGAGCACACACCCCTATCTATTTCAGAAGAGTAATGCACATAAGAGGCAAAATGATTTTCGTAGTAAGGGAAGGAACAAAGTTGTCCCTCCATATGTATAGTCTACTATTGACATTGATGTCTCACAACATGGAGGCATTCCACCAGGGAGACCACCAGATCTGGAGATTATGAGAGAAACTTCACATCGGGTTGCACCACTCTTAGATCCTGGAGGGGTGGATACTTTAGAGGGGTCTATTACATCAGAGATATTTTGAGATAGAATCAAGGATGAGTGAGACATTCTACCATTTTCAGCATTATCCACTCTCACTACACATACTGCGCTGACAGAATTTGCTCTAGTTGTTAGTATGAATCTTAATTCCAAGCGTACAAAAAAATACCATTTTAGTTGTGCATAAAAAAAAACCCTAAAAAAAATATGGCTTCCAATATTCTCATATATACAGTTAGGTGATCAAGATAAATGCTGCAAAAATCTAGTTCTATGCATTAAAAGACTTTAAGCAGTAGAAAAAGCAAGATTTACTCCATGCATCCAATAGACAAGACAAGAATATGTTGAATGAATTTTGTATTAATGGCACCTGGGAGGAAAACACAAAAGGGTGTTACCAGTTCTCCTGAATGGGATGGGTTCTTGTAAATCCTCAGTAATTTAGATCTAAAATTCCTCTCTCTTGATGGTGTAGAAAACCCAGACAAAAATGGTAGAAAAATATAACTATGATGGTTGATCAAATTCAGATAGAAAGTATACATCCAAAGTGATCTTTGGGCAATAAAAGGTGGTAAATGAATGCGAAAACCCTACTATTTATAACAAAATATTGAGTTAGCCTAGATATTGGTGCATAGTTAAAATATTGTTAACCAAATCAAGATCCAACTTTTTATGGAATATTTTATTATATTTGTTGGAGGAAAAGGAATTTGACTTGGGTCAAATCCCTTTATTTGTAAATGATAAATAAATAAATAATTTATTTATCATTTTAAGGATGAGGTTGAGTAATAATTAAATAAATAATGATTTATTTAATTATTTAAGGGTGATTTAGTCATATTTAACAAAGAATATTATTTAAATAAGGTTTAAATGATTATTCTTAGAAAATAATAAGATAAATAATGATTTATCTAATTAATTTCCTTGTTTTGGGTTAAATATAACCAAGAATATTAATTAAATTGTTGTTTAACTAATTATTCCTTGAGGAACATCAAACAAATGTAGATTTATTTAATATTTCCTCATGGGGTTTCCTGTTTAGACCATAAACAATTTAATAAAGGTGGTTTATTAAGTTATTTTCATAGTGAAAGCAATTTTACTTAGGGTAAAATTGGTCTTACATGGTGTACATAGGTCCATCTAAAGATAATAGGTTAGATGACCAAAAAATGGTGTAACAGATTTCCCCCCAACATGTGAGCGTTAGGAGCTAATCGTATGACTGAAGTACGTTGTAAGAACTCAATCACTAGACTCTAAAGGGGAAGTCAAAGAGAGAGAAGTATAAGGTAGACCAAAATGCTGAAAGGACTAGACCTTGAGGAGGCAAGACTTACAGGTGTGACAAGTCTCTTTTATGAGTGAGTTCCTATGTTATAGCTGGTGGGGGAGGCATACCTATGCCCGCCGAAGTAAACAAGGGACTAAACAATATAGTACATGCTGGCATAAACATGAGCCAAATAAACAACATGATAATGAATCCCACATACATATTGTGCATGGGATAACAACTAGGACTTGTACAATAATATCTGAGTACATGAGATATAAATACAACCTAGATGCCCCTCTAAATAGGAAAGGGCTCTAAAAATATGACTGATACATGCAACTAAAAAGGGGCTGCAAGCGGCTGAGCCTGACATCGAAAAATATATGGAGTTGCATCAAAGGCTGTAATGAAGAGGTCATCTGGGCATGTGGGGGGCTACCTGTAGGGCCACCCCTTCATGAGGGCTGAGACATCTCACACACACCTGAGAATCACTGATATCGACTGCTGCATCACTAAACCATCAAGTATACGGATCTCGATCAGGATGAAAGGAGTTGGAGCTGAGAAGCAATCAAGTCAAAGGGAAATAAGGAGTCCCTTTTCTTGATCTGAGGCACTGGACAAGAGTGGAAGCTGGAACCAAGGTACACCACCCTCTTGACCTGTCTTCTGGAATGAATGAGTTGATGTCGACAGAAGGAGGTCTTCCATAGGTGAGGCAATAAGGGATCCTCAACTAAGGCACAAGAGAAAATAGTAGAATTACTGACAGACTGACACTAGGGATGATGATGAAATGGGGGGTACTGAGTAGTGGATGGATGAATTCCCTTGTTAGAGCATAAAGGGCATGGATGACCTGGAAAAAACTGACACAATATCATGAGGGATAGGGGATAGTGGGACTGAAGGCCATAATGTGCTACATGAGAGAGGAACCAAGAAATGAAGGATGGAGGACTATAACGGGATACAAATGGACTTGGGATAGACTCCATGAATACAATGATGAATCAACTCAGATGCTCTAAAAAAGGGCGACTCGATGGTGCTTCCACACAGAAAAATGGTCCAACATGAGTACATGATGGTTACTCATGACGAAGATCGACACAAGCATGGATAAGTATGAAGGCAAAGGGGTGCCCCAAAGTACAAGTGTGGCAAGTGAATAAATTCGATTTTGAGGAGTGGTGAAGTGACCTTTCTTGGACAAAATGTGTCTCAGTGCAGCATCAAATCACAAAAAACTAATAGATACCCATTTGAGGGCTCAGTGAGAGCTTTCCAACGGTATAGACGGTTTGGAAAATTGAGCTACGGTTTGGCTGCAGCATGGAAAAGAAAAATCAGGGGTTTCTCTTTTAATAAGGCATTTTCCCTCCAAATTCACTCATTTGCATGTGGAGCTGTGGTGAATGTAGAGAGGAGAGAAGGCCCTAAATCTTGCAGCGATCGTAGCGAACAAACCGACTATTCGAATTGTGATCCGTCAGTTGCAGGTAAGAGGCCTAACCCTACTCTTCCTTTTTAGTGGATTGAAAGTTCAGATTAGGTCCCCAGGGCTTAGTAATAGAACCCTGCTCCTCTTCACAGCTGGGTTGTACTTTTTGGGGCAAAAAGTGTAACCTGGGTAGCAGGTTTTGAGCAAAAAACTACGACCTGTCCTAGGTTGTGGCCTGAAAAGTGCGACCTATCAGGGAGGGGTTTTTCTCTACTGTTTTTTTGTTGAGCACTGGATTTTTATGTTTAGATACAATCTCTCCTATCTGTACACTTACAAATATGATGATTTTGTGTAGATATGGCAGAATTATGAATCAAATAGAGAGAGAGAGACTTGGGCACATTACAGTCGCAGATCCGGGAGGATCAAGGTGTCTGCAATACATTGGCCAGGTTTGGGGTTCTAAAGTTTGTGGAGAATCCTTTGATGAGAGCTGGAGAGCCCTTATTGGCACAGATTGTTAGCTATTAGGATCTGAACCATGAGGTATTTATAGTGCAGGGGCACCGAATTGAGTTGATGGTCCAGGATATATATTTCCTAACTGGTCTCCCACCACTTGGGATGGTAGGGAATACTCAGCGAGTGTTACCGTGGGGGCGGAATATCATAGAGCTTCTAGAGTGCCATTTTTGGCCAGGTCTCCATGTCAAGGGGACTCAGATACCCATCGGGGATTTGGAGAGGTTAGAGACCCGTGTTGTGGCCGTAGCAGTGCTGCGGATCCTGGGCAACAAGGCACTCCACCACATCACCAGAGGGCAGATGATGCTTATGGAGAGTGTTTTGAGTGGGACCTACTATGGGTGGGACCAGATGATGATGTCATCATTGAAATGATAGTTATCTCTATGCAAGTAGCAAGTGAACCATCACTGTGCATATGGTATAGTTTTGTGCTCGTTCTTATTTGAGAAGATCCCTACACTTTGACCTCATAGAAAACTCCAGGATGGGGGCCCGAGAGAGCCCAAGATACACCGGTGGGGGTGACTACTATGTAGAGGAGGAGGTGGGGCGGTTGGACGAGTGTTTCGACCCGAGTTCTTTGTTAATTGGGATCAGATGCCACTGTATATAGATGACTATCCCTATAGTGGGATGAGTTATTGTGGGGACAGGGATCTGCCACTGCCACTTGGTCGAATATGGGGGCCTAATGGTAAGTAACAAATTGCTAATATTTTATGTGCATGTAAATTTCTAGAATGTTGTATGTGGTACTGATTCTTTTACTTTTGGTATGCAGATACAACATCGATAAAACTAGCCAGGTATATGGGATTATCTACAGTATCAGGGACTGCAAGACCTAGTTGATCGAGAGCGCCACAAAATGAGGATGCAGTAGTCCTCCTGGAGGACATTTGTCATAGATGTGAAAGGCTTCTGACTGGTGTTTTAAAGAGCAGCTGGCAAGACTTAGAGGACCAATACATAGAGCCATGTATTGGTCTACCCCTAGAGTGGTGAGGGGTCATGCGATGCATGGTGATGGCCAGACAGGGGATGCATGATCTATGAGCTGCGGGAGCAGAGCCATTGGCTCGGGATCCTCTAGATAGGATTAGTGTGTAGGGGCAGGTGGTGGCCCTAGTTTTGAGTTATTGTAACATGATATGGGAATGTCATATGTATCAGAGTTGTGGACTCTAAAAAATTTTATACGACACATATTATGGACATGCATCGTTTTGATAATTTTATGTTACTGTCTTATGTTAAATGCATGTGCTAAATGCCAATCTAGAATATGGTTTTCAATGCTATCTACATAGTGATTTTTTGCTATATGTACATGACTGAATGTAATGATTTCAAATTAACACATCAAAAGCTTCACTCGTAAATATCTTCTTAAAGTGATAGGATTATGCACATGATAGATACCATTCAATTACATGATAAGAAGCAGGAATTATAAACGAGCATGAAGGTGGAGGATGCGATGTGAAAGGGCATCGACTAATAAACCTTGCAGTACATCATATTCGACCTGATTATTGGTAGCAATACCAATGCATACACCGTTCGAGAGAACAAGCAAATGCAAGGGGGTAAAAATGGCCCAACCTGCCGAAGCTAGATTCTGGGAGTAGCGACTTGCACCATCAGCGAAACCAATATAAGGTGTGGATGGGAGGTCCATCCAAAAGATGCCACAAGACAATAAATGGGAGGATGATGAACAATGCTGGAAACCTAAGTGCAAAGTAGAAATCGAATGCACTCCGCGGGAGGGAGTGATCTGGGTACTATGTCTAATACTCACACGCCGATGGTGAGGTGGAGTGTGGGAGCTACTAGAGGTGTAACTTGTGCTTAGGCTACAAAATTCACCATAAGCATGGATGGTGCCATCCCATTTATGGGTGGGAAAGATGAAGTTAGAGGTGGACATGGCTTCCATGATGCCATCATCACAATAGAAGATGGAGTGACTGGAGGAAGGGAGACCACATGACACGGCAAAGCTACCTCACTCATCATCATGAGAAGAAAGGTTCACATGTGCATCATCATGGGAGATGACATCAAAACAAGCAAATAAGGGATCTACTAACGTTGAGACCAGGGTGATCACTGAAGGGAGGTCGAGTGAAAAAATAGGGGAATATTCAGAGGGTGCTTCCACTGAGGGTCTCATGGATGTTGATAGGTAGAGGATGGTGGCCATAGGCGCCATCATCTCGACATCAGGAGGGGGAGTGTCGATGGGAGTGGGTAAATCCTTAGTCTGGCCTGCAACATACTACGCAAGTAAGGGAGAGGAAGAATGGTTATGTTCAATTTTGTACTCCTTAACTACCTCTAAGGAGGCATGGTAATGCGTAAGGTGGGGACAATGGTGGGAATAATGGCCATGGAGATCAAAAAACGCACAAGGTTGGTTGGTGTGAATAGTTTTCAGATTCTTTTCTGCAGTTGAGGAAGAAATGGAGGCTTCAAGGATCGTAGACTCAGGGATCACAAATTTAACCATGGGCTGGATACGGGGCGGCTCAGGACAGTTATGGGTGGCATGGTCGACGACATCACACAAGGCACAGGGCTTTGTGGGTGGGTGAGGTACAGGGTATGTTAGGGCAGCCTTGTCCTTAGAGGCTCTCTTGCGAGATTTTCCCTTCTTACCCAAAGCAGTCACAATAGGAGGTGGTTCTTGTTGAGGTGGTTAAGGCACTGTTGCAATGAGAGAAGTCATGGGGACCGGTTGAACTGGGGTGAAAGCAAGATAAGGTTTGGGTTGACTAGGCAGGGTAGCGGCTGGAGGATCAAGGTGCCAAACAGAAATCCCAATGGTCAAGTTAGGAAGAGAGAGGGTGGCCATGATAGGTGCCATATGAACTGCTAGCGGGGGAGCTAGGAATGGTATCTAACTGGAGGGGTAATGGCCATGAAAGAAAACTCCTAAATAGTTAAGGCCTAGAGGAATCGTTCCAGGAGGGTAGAGAGGCTCATGGATACCAGCTGATGGGCTAGGATGAGGAGGTCCAAAAGGTTGAATCGAAGGGCTAGAAGTAGGTTACAGAGGGCAAGGAGGTTGTTGACTAGCTGAGGTAGGCTGCGTGAGGGTAGCCCGAGATGATTGCATCATGAAGACATTCAATGATCTAGGATTAGAGCTAGGAGTGGGAAGAGGAGGGAATGTACCAAACAATGAGGAATCCTTGTAGACTCTGGGTGAGACACTGGTCAAAGGATCGATGGTTTACTTATTGGACACCGAAGAGATGGTGGACTCAGGGGAGGTCTGAGACTTCGGTTCGTAATATGTCAAGTGGTCAATGGAGGCTATCTTTCTGTTATGAGGGAAGGACATCTTGTGGTGGACCGCGGAAGGGACAATAGACATCACATAAGTGTAGCTGTTGGCCGGATAAATCGTTCTTGCGGACAAGACCGATCTCCCTAGTGTCAGAAGATAATCTAGCAAAAAACGAACAACTAAGTTTGTCTTTCTCTAGATATATTCGTTTTACAAATAAATGCTATGAAGGTGTCGATCCTACCTTAGATCCAAATGCTTATTTGCGGTCGTAGTGCTTCCGTCGCATCAATAATCCTTCGTCGCAACAAGAGCTCTTTTGTCACAAGAAAGTATCATCTTTCGTTGATCTGCAATCACAAACAAGAAAATATCAATAGCACCTGTATAACAAATAATCATAAAACATACCTATCATAGTGATCAAGGAATCTATGAAATAAACGATCAAACGACAGCTTATTGAAATAAACAATCAAACGACAATTTATTGAGAAAAACAGAACTTGATTGTATTAATCTTAAAATATATAGAAGAACCTTACAACCTTAGCCTTGATGTTCGAAAGGCCTTCCCGGGGTCCGAAGCAGGAATCTCCTCTACTTTGATAAGTCTTACACTCTTCCTCCAGGAGCACAAAGAGGTATGTGATCTTTCCTCTCAAAAGCTCAGCAGAAGGAAATCTAAATCTCAACAGCACTTCAGCTCAAAAATCTTCTCCAAAAAACTTCTCCAAACTTCACCCAAAAGGCTACCCAATGCCTCCTTTTATAGAGCAGATGAGGAGGTTAGGATTCCACCTTTAAAGGGATAGAATCCTCCTTCAAAGGGATAGGCTCCTCACATCAAAGGATTAGTTCCTTAAGGTGTGGGATACATGCACCTTACTAAAGCGTAGTCATCCCCAAAAAATCTCATCTAGAACCTTCCAGAATTGACCAAAAATCAATTTTTTCAGTTTAATTCCGCGCTTTTTTAACTTTACAGGGGTACCGCAGGCATTACACTAGAAAAGTGCGTTCTAGACCACAATTTCTCTTCACATTACCTGCGTACCCTAGCTAAAAACGCAGGTAAGCCTCATATTAACTGCGTACCCAAGGTTTTTTGAGCTTTTTAGGGTTTTTTCTCCAGTTTCAGGGCATGGAATGAGGAACAAAGGTTGTAAGACTTGCAAAGGAGGTAAGTATGAGTGTCAATGAGCTCATACAGTCATCAGAATGTCAAGGTGACATTTTTAGTGTAACAGTAGCTACGACCCAATCGAATGTTGTAATCTAAGGGGGCATTTATGACTTCTACAACAACACAGACAGTATTGCCCATAAGAGTAATAGGAAAATTGCAGAACAAGCCAATGGGATGGGAGGCGTGGCCATCCCACGCTCGGAGAGTGATCATGGAAGGAGCCAACTCAAGTGATCTGAATTTGTTCCAAACCGAAGTGGACATCACACAAGTGGATGCCCCCTCATCAATGATGCACCGAGAAACGTTGGCATTCTGGATCTTGACTAGGATTTGGAAGGCGACGGAAGTAGGGAGAGGAGGATGTTCTGATCAGTCAACATAAAAGACAATAAATCAATCGTCGGAAGGATCTACAGTTCCCATGGCGGTTAGTAGAGCTTTTCATTGTGAAGGGCATGACTGGAGGAGTTCCAACATTGAAATGGCAGCAGGAGATTGTGCCAAATCATCTACTATGCTATATGAATGGGCATCTTTTCCGAAAGCAACATTTCGACATGGTGGTCCCTTAGGGATTTTGGTATGAACCTACACCTTAGGTTGAGTTATTTCCAAGGGACCATTAGGAGTCAAAAGAGGCTCTATAGAGACTGAAGGAGGTGGATCAGGGACAAACGTAGCGGGAGGCTTGTTGTACTGACGGGACTGAGTCTGAAGATTGATGTCTATGTTTAGAGGTTGATCAGAGTTCATCATGAGAATTTGGTAATCAGAGGTACCAGATGGAAGAGGTTGAGTGGCCACCTGACCTTCAGGTGGTTGGGTAGCCACAAATCCTTGCTGAGGGAAAGGATTATTAAGCACAGTTGGTTGACTAGGTGCAGCACTAGGAGGGATAGAAGGGGAGGTTTTCTGTCCTTGCAATGTTGCTTGAGACTCCCACAGCTGTCGCATCTGTGGTAAAATAACACAATCATGTGTGTAATTACCATCAACACCACAACAAGAACAAGGCTTATTCATGCGAACAGGCCTGTCCTGCTTGGGATGAGTGTCCTGTTGCTGGTTAGTAGTGTTAGGAGCATTATTTTGAGAATTAGGTCCAGGATTACTAGGAGCAAACTAATTTTGAGTGCCTTTCCTCTTTTTTTGGAGGGAGGAGGATAGTCGCACGCTATTGTGCATACACCTACCCCTGAGGGGGTGGTGGATGCTATTCTGAGGGTTGAGAAGGAAAGGGAGGAGGTGGTGCTAATGCTGGAGGAGCTGGAGCACCAGGCTATGGATACATATAATAAGGAGGTTGGGTAATAGTGTGGTAAACAATAGGTTGGGAAAAAAGAGAAGGCATGCCGTATCCTAGATACGTGCTACAGGGAGGGGGAAAAGTGTAGGAGGTGCTAGCCCCCCCCACCCGAGGAAATCCATAGCCCTAGGGAGGTTGAGAATATGGATTAGAGAGAGCTCCAAAAATATCGTCGATGGCGTGAGATGCCCCCAGTGCATTGGCACCACCGAGTCTGGGAAGATCAAGTATAACGGTATACACATAACCCAACTGAGCATTGATCAGGTCATATTTTAATGTAATTTAGAGATCAACTTATTCGGTTTGAGGAAAGTGTGATGCGACATCTTTCCTGATAGGTGACAAGAGAGATCTGAGGAACTAGTACATGTAGACATGTTCTTTGAAGGTAGGGACTTGACATAGGCTATTTCATCTCCACCATTCCTGGACATGGTCGGATAGGCGGGTCATGGACGATTGATGGAAAGAAGTCAAAAGTTCGGTACCAGTGTCAAAATGGAGGGGAAGCTCGAAGTAAGATAGAAAATCCCAGGCAATAGTCGCAAAGGTGGTATGAGAGGAAGGGTCCTGATCAACATACCACTTAGAAGCTTCACCTATAAGCGTATGTTGGAACAACCAAAGACAGGCAGAGTCATCAGTAATGGAGTTAGAAGAACACCACATGTGGAAAGATTGAACATGATTTGTAGGATCTTCTCTAGCAAGGCCTCCAAACTTGTGGATGTCGGAAGGGAGCTTCGTCAACATAGCAGGCCAACTAGCATCATGGTGTATAGGTTCATTTATCAACTAGTCAAAATCAGGAAGGTTGAGGCTTGCCATGAAGGGGAGCAAGGGCGCAGCCGGTGTAGTGTCCGTTGTAGTCCCACTACTGGTATTCCGATCATGAGGTTTGGGGTTGCCACCAGCATTAGGTCCTGCACTAGACAGGGTGAAGGTGATAGGGGGAGAATTGAAGGCAGAATGAGAAGGAGAACCCAATGAACTAGAAGAAGAGTCAGAGTGCGGACTCGGTGGAGAACTAGCTCAAATCCTACACAGAGGAGTAAGTGTTTCTACTAGAAACTGAGGATTAAGGCCAAGAAGTATCTAGGATAAATGCCTTGGTGGCACAATGATGATGACACAAACATGGCACAAAGGAAAAAGAGACTGAAAAGGGTAGGGAGGTGTAGAATCAACTGATTACAATGTCGAAACAAGGGTAGAGAGGTGCAGGATCAATTGATTTCAATGTTTTAGAGTCTTTTCTTGGCAGTGTTAACCAAGCCCTTTTTTGCTTAGGGTGTGTGTGAAAAGTGTGTAAATTTTAACTTTTAAACCAAGACGTTTGTAGAGAAAAAGAAAAGGTGTGTTGTGTAACTAAGAATAATCCTGCAGATAACAGTATATGAAACTGAAATAATAGTAAATAAACAGCTAATAATGCAATAATCTAAACCCAAGGAGGCGGGCCTCTCAACAAGTAGTCTGTAGGTGGGAAAAAAACTAGTCAAAAAACACCAAAATAGCCAATAGATCTAAGGTATGGAGGGATAGGGATCTAAAGGTAAAAATCTGCTGGCAAGTGGTGCAGAAAACAACAACAAATCAGAGGGAATTTTTTTTGTAAATGCGGTGGCGAAAGGTTATCTCTTGGAGGGAAACGGAGTGAACCCTAGAGGAAAACCAAAACAAAGCTAAATGAGGTGATTTGGATGGGTAACAAGCCGATATGAGGCAGATTTGAAGGTGAGGTATCAGATCTGAAAAATGGCTGAAGACTCTGAAATTTCAGACAACCTGCAAGGGAAAAAACTCCTCCACAAGAAGTGGAGGGTACTGAAGCCCAAGGGGCTAGTTTCCCACTTATTTAAGAAAAAAAAAACAAGTACAAGTCCAAAACGGGCAGAAATGGAGGTCAGACAACCCTAAATAGAGGCTCAGACAAACCCAAAAATCTTTTAGAAAAATTCCCGATCGCAGTTTTTGACTTGTTTTCAGTAGAGGCCATAGATTTTGGGCTAAAAGGTGTGTCCTGAGGGTCTAGGTCATAGTTTCTGGGCCAAAAAGTGTGACCTACACTTATGGCACTCTCAATAGTAGATTTTAGAAAAAAAGTGTCATCTCGGCTGCGGTTGATGTCTGTCACCTACGCAATAGGTTTGAAAGCACACAAAAGTTATAATTTTTTATTTTTTTGGGGTTTTATAGGTTAAAAACAACATCGAGGAAAGAAAAAAAAAGAGGCCGAAGAGAAATCCTAGGGTATGAAGTAGCTGGATATGAAAGGATCATAAAAACGACAGAGGTCATAATCGTAAAATCATGTGGAGTCACCAGTTGCTAATATGAATCTTAATTCCAAGCGTACGAAAAAATACCACTTTAGTTGTGCATAAAAAATAGCCCTGGCAACAAATATGGCTACCAATATCCTTAGATATGCAGTTAGGTGATCAAGATAAATGCTGAAAAAATATAGATCTATGCATTAGAAGACATTAAGCAGTACAAAATACAAGATTTACTCCATGCATCCAATAGACAAGACAAGAATATTTTGAATGAATTTTGTATTAATGGCACCTAGGAGGAAAGCACAGAAAGTTGTTGCTAGTTCTCCTCAATGGGATGGGTTCTTGTAAGTCCTCAGCACTTCAGATCTAAAATTCCTCTCTCTTGGTGGTATAGAAAGCCTAGAAAAAAATGATAGAAAAATATGGCTATGATGGTGGATCAAAGTCAGACCAAAAGTATAGATCTAGAGTGATCTTTAGGAAACAAAAGGTGGTAAATGAATGGGAAAAACCTTCTATTTATAAAAAAATATTGGGTTAGTCTAGATATTGGTGCATAATTAAAATATTATTAACCAAATGAAGATCCAAATTTTATGTAATATTTTATTATATTTGTTGGAGGAAAAGGAATTTGACTTGGGTCAAATCCCTTTATTTGTAAATAACAAATAAATAAATAATTTATTTATCATTTTAAGGATGAGGTTGAGAAATAATTAAATAAATAATGATTTGTTTAATTATTTAATGGTGATTTAGTCATATTTAACAAAGAATATTATTTAAATAAGGTTTAAATGATTATTATTAGAAAATAATAAAATAAATAATGATTTATCTGATTAATTTCCTTGTTTTGGGTTAAATATTACTAGGAATATTAATTAAACTGCTATTTAACTAATTATTCCTTGAGGAACATCAAAAAATTGTAGATTTATTTAATATTTCCTCACGGGATTTTCTGTTTAGACCATAAACAACTTAATAAAGGTGTATTAAGTTATTTTCATAGTGAAAGCAATTTTACTTAGGGTAAAATTGGTCTTACATGGTGTACTTGGGTCCATCTAGTGATAATAGGTTAGATGACCAAAAAATGGTGTAACAGAAGTGATGGAGGATGGCACCATGGTGCAAGGGAGCTGCTCCATGGATTTGGAGAAACAGAGGGTACTTTATTTGAGGAAGGAATCCTCCATACATTGGAGTAGATGGAGGCCACTCATGCTTACATTGGCCAGGATGAGGAGGTTCTTTTTGGATAGTAGCTTCTCATGGGAGGACAACTTCCAAAGGCTACCAATTCTACTTGAGCATGAGAAGCTCTATGATGGGCATGGTAGCACTTTGGAGGATGACTTTGGCATGGGGGATCTCGAAGGAGTAGACAAAAGTATGTGGGGAGCTTCACATTTCAGATCATCAGCGCTGTCTCTTGGGAGGATTGATCCATATTGGAGGTCTCAACTTTTGGTAGAGTACTCCAAGGATATTTGTTCCTACATGATTCTTGATGACCCGGAGGGAGATGATAGATATATGGTGGATGATGTGGTCATCTATTCTTATGCAAGAGTCTTCTTGACTATAGCTAGTGAGCTCAAGGAGAAGCTGCTACATGTAGCACATGAGGACTTCCTTTCTATGCACTTTGATGAATATCATTCTTTGATGGAGAAGTTCACTTGGGAGGGCATCCAACATGATATATTTCATCATATGGAGAGATGCATAGCTTAGATGCTGATGGAGAGGTTGGTACAACCACTTCCATACTGGCATTGAGAGTGAGGGAGAACTTTCAGATGAGCCATTTCAGCTCAATGACCAGAGTACATAGTAGAGAGGGTACATTTTTGGATTATGATTTGCACTTATTTACTTTATATGAGCAGCATGTTGTATTAATGAGGGTAATTCCTTCTTATACATTATATTATGATGTACTTGAGGACAAATGTAGCATTGAGATTGGCTCTCCTATTGGTGGTTTGTGGGGGAAGCCACATGATTCTTGGTGTACACAATTGACACCACATTTTACCTTCATGATCCTATCTTATAGGATGATTGTGGTAGAAAACAAGTGGCTAGAAAAGAACTTGTTATTATTTGATTTGAGGCAGGCAGGGGATGCACTCCGCTGGTTCCATATGTGGAAGTATGATCCACCTCCTGGTTGTCATATGTCAACTTTTTTTCATTGGTTTTTGCTTCCATGTGTTGGTGATATTCCTATGTTTATGGGAAGCTTTGTTGGGAGAGTGGCACAAGGGTTGGAGGTGCCCATTGGGAGTATGATTCTCCCTACTTTACACTTTTCATGTTTCAGGAGGAACAATGGTCAAACCATGATTTCCATACTACATCTCTTTCCTTCATGTAGGAGGAGCTATTTGGAGGACTTGAGTTCTTGGAGGAGGCACTGCATCGCTGATTCGTTTGGTGGGGTAACTTGGGGCATTCTTGGAGGCTGTGAAATTTCAGCCCAATATCAGCAAAAACTTCATACTTACCATAAATGGAGAGAGAAAAAACTTGGATGGAAAAATCTAATCTCTCCATACAGCCCCAATACATTGCAGAAAACCGGGGTTGAGGATTTCTTTGATGAGCTACCTAGGATGGCTCATTTCATTTGGATGATAGCATGGATGTGGGAGTATCTCAATGGGAATAATATTACCCATGATTTTCATCACTCCTACCTTGAGGAGGCCATTGGAAAGCAAGTAGGTTTCCACTTACACCTTTCACCTTTTCATGATGTGAACCATTTGATTTTGCATACTTGGGAGGAACCATTGGAGGGCAGATTTATTGCAGATTATCTTGAGTAGTGGTGTGGACTCTTGATGAGGAGGCCATAAGAGGAGGAGGAGAGGAATTTTTCTCTCCCTATGCAGTTGCTTGAGGACAATAAACATTTTGGAGGGGAGGACTATATTATTCCAAAAATTTAGCCTTCAGCTAAATGAAATATTATAGTTTGTTTTGTCACTAGGTAGGTGAATAAGTGGGTGGGGAGGCCCATAAGTCTCCTTAGCAGCAATAAAAAAAATTCAAGTGTGGAAAGAGACCCCTTTTGCAACTAAATAAAGAATCTACAAGTGTGAATAGGGATTAGATCATGTTGATTCAATCAACTTTGACCAAGTCACCATCGTTGTTATGGAGGAGTGGAGAATAAATGAGGAATACCATAGTTTTGGAGGGAGATTGATCTCATGGAGGAAATGACCTAATTGACTAGGGCCAAGTGCAAGAAAGCTCATAACCTATTTAAGGAAGAGGATGGCAGCCATATGATGTTATGTTTTGGAATATTATTTTGTGTATGGTCAGTTTAGACTTGCATTCCTTTGCTGTTTAGCAGGGTTGCTGTGATGTTTAGCACCAGGTGTTCCCGAGAGGGAATCCCACCTCTTTCCTTGAGAGGCCTCTTGGAAGAGTATTGTATTCATTTCCACATTTTGTTTTTTAGGCCAAGCTACAAATTTCTTCATCAGCGCAGTTTCTATAGGTTATTGTGTTGTGTTGCAGGGTGCAACAGTGGAGGATTAGATGAGGTGTCTTCAGAGCTAGTTTTTCAAGGAGGAAGGCTTCCATCTATTGGGAGGCCTGTAAAGAAGCCCCTTGGGATTATTCCACATATTTTGCACCAGGAAAAGTAGTCTTCATCCCCTACAGCGTAGGTTTAGTCTTGGTCTACATTATTTTAATGAGGAGTTGCAAGTGTAGTTGCAGTGATTGTTTTGGGAGGAGATTTCTTCAATGGAGGAGCCACTCTTTCATCCGGAGGGTCTATTGGAGGAGGGATGTATATTTCTACATTAGCTTCAGCCATATCTTCCTATCTCTATTGCTGCAACATATCTTCAGCCCTAGGGCTGCAACTTACATTGGCACATTGTGTGCATTTTCCGGAAACCCTCTTGGGTTGTATTGGAAAGTTGATCTAGTTCCCAAATATGTATGTTTAGATTATATTGGGGCCTATATCAGTATTATTGTATCATTTTTTCATCTCTAGCTAAATCTTTTCATAATATAACTATGTTGTAGTAGCTCTCCGACATTTTTTGTTGCAGCAACATCTCACTTTTGAGAGTTTTTATGTATTAGAGGCTTGTGTGACCACATTCTATGATTGGTGCCTCATTGTTTTGTACCTATTTACTGCATATATGATCAATAATATGGATCTATATTGGTCTCATGATTTTATGTGTTAAATAATTTCTGCTGATTTCATTTTATGAGCTATATTGCTACTATTTCCAATTGGGAATATTAGACAAGGCAGCTCGGAAGTAAAGACGTCCTTGCATCGAGACTTAGAATCCCTAGTTCTAAGGGCCCCTTATCAAGTGGGTTAAAGTTTCATCCTCATTCCTACCAACACTCGATAAGAGGGGATGTAAGCACCACCGTTTGGATTATTTAAGTTGTTTGACTCTATTTAGAGCTTTTGTGTTATTTGTTTCAATTTTATTTTAATTTTTATGTTTGAATATGCATGTTATTTCTCTATCTATTACATTTATGTTCTATCATGTTCCACCAACTTGCTTGAATCCATTTATTTTCTGCATGTGACCAATAACTTAAGAGGGAAAACCACACCCCTTAAGTTGGTGTGATTTCATATACGTACACCAAACACACTAATAGACCTTGCATAATGTTTCAGGAGTGAATGATGGCACAATTATGGCCTTTGAGAGTTAGGAGATGTTTCCATACAGGAAGGAGCTTTCCATAGATAGTAAGGAGTTGTTGCAACTCATACATGCATTTTCCAAAATCATGAATTTTCGGAAGAGAAATAGCTTCCAAGTGAAGATTGACCACCATAAAATTCAATCTTCTCTTGAGCAAAGGTAGCTACAAGGAGGACAACAAAGAAGGAGTGGAAGTAGTCCAACATGTGGCTTTGGCATTAAGCATGTGAGGATATGTGTAGTTTTCTTGGATATTGTGGAGGAAAACAACCATGTCGCAAGGTTGTTACAACCACTCACTTTTCTGAGAGAGAGATGAGAGAGATCACATATGAACCTCATCACTAGTTTGCAAACAGTACATGGTAAGGGTTGTGTCTTTGTACTTATTGATCATATAACAAATTATTTGCATTCCATTTATCATTCATATAAAGTGAATTGATCCACATGAGGGAAAGCCTCTCTTTGGACTTCATGGTCTTTTTAGGACCAAAACCAATGATGGAGATAGTCATTTTTTGTATGGCTTTCAAAAAGTGTTGTTCTATTTTGGGTATACTCAGTTGACACCCAATACCATTTACTACTTCCAAGTAGATGAGGAGATAGGCACAACAAGCAACTTGTTGGGAAGCTACTTGCCACATTATGTTCAGGGGCAACAAGGAGACAAACTGCATTAGTTACACTTGGGGAACTACTGTCACCATCCGGAATTTAATATGACACTTAGTATATTTCTCCTTTGGATTCCATATTGTGATGATGTTCGCTTCACTCTATGTGGGATGGCTTTGGCAAACAAGGTCCCTAGAAAAAAATATTGGATCCTAGAGGGTTAGGGTGTATTCCGGTCTCTTGAGGAAAACATTGTTGTAGCCCAAGAACAACAAGATTCCTACACATATCATAAATGGAGAGAGAGATAACGTGGGGTGGACAATTTGGTCTATCATTTTCAGCCATACAACTCCTCTACATTGCAGAAGCAGGGGATTGACGAGCTTTTCTATGGGCCAGACATGGTGATCCATATTGTTGGGAGTGTAAAATATGCATTGGAGCTTCTCATTGGGATTAAGGTCCCTAACATTTTTCACATCTCATGCCTCAAGAGCACCCTTAGACAGCATGTAGTTTCCTCCATGGATCTCCGACTTCTTCATGATGAGAGCCATTTGGTTTTGTCACCAAAGGTTAACTTACACACTTGGGAGGAGCAACTAGGGGACATATTGATTGGAGAACATCTACTTCAGTGGAGGATTTTATCAGATAAGGATCCTACAGGGGAAGGAGAGGATATTTTTCAATATCAATCCTTACAGTTACTTGAGGAAAATCAACATTTGGGAGGGGAGGACTGTAATATTCGCAATCAGCTTTCAGCTAGTTGGAATATTAATTTTTTCTTTTGTTAATAACATAATAACTGGTTAGAAAGACCCATAAATCTCTTTAGTAGGAATAAAACATCTTCTAATGTGAATGTGGATCATTTTATCAACATAATAAAGAACTTTTGGGTGTGAATAGGGGCTTAAGCATGTGGACAATGTCAAAGTTGACCAAGTCAATAGCGCTGTCATGGAAGTAGTGGAGGATTAATGGATGACAACGAAGTCATAATGGAGGAGTGTATGCATGAGGGTACCATATTAAATGAGTGGGAACTAGGGTGAGGAAGCTCACGAAGAATATAAGGAAGAGGATGGAAGAAATAGAAGGAATTCTAAGTATTTTTGATGTATTGGTCATTTATGACTTTTTTCACGCTTCAACTATTTAGCAGAGTCTAGTGTGCTATTTAGCACAAGGGTGATTCTGAGAAGAAATCCTACACTGATCCTCAAGGGAATTTGAGTGCCTACTCAGGAGAGGATCATTGAGCATCATTTCCACTATCCGACATCAGGCCAAGCCTCATCCATAATCCACAACACACTCTCCTTCAGGATTGTGTTTTTTTGCAAGGAAACAGCAGTGGAGGGTTATTAGACCTAGTTTTTGAGCTTCTTTCCTACTGAGGGGAGAAGCCCGTCATCTAGGAGGCTAGAAAGGAAGTTCCTTGAGCATTATTACACCATCTATAATTAGGGCAGGCGTCAACATTCACCTTCAGCGCAGTCTCCTCTAGAAACTACGTTATTTTGTAGTGCTTTTGCAGTGGGAGGTCAAGTACCCAAGTCCTTCACCTTGTTTTCAAGTAAAGGGAGCAACCCCACATTCAGAATTTTTGTGAGGAGGTCTATTAGCCATTGTATTATCATATCATCCACCTCCCACCAGTGATCCAGTTGCAGAGAGTTATTCAGCCCTAGGGCTAGATTTTGCACATTCTACATTTGTAGCATTTCTACAACACCTTCCTGGGTTGTCTTGGAATAGTTCTAGAAATCCTAGATCTCTGATCCCAAAATTTCATAAGCACTATATTAGCAGATCCATGTATTTACATTTACAACAATAGTTAACTCTAGCAGAAACTATCATGTCTTAGCCTCCGGCATTCTTGTATAGCAATTGTTCTTCATATTTTATGTACTGGGTCACTAGAGGCTTGTTTTTCCTAGCTTCAGTGTCTTCTTCCTCAAGATCTTGTACACATTTTCTGCTATAATGTTTAATAGAATGTCTATATGATCTACTCTCATTCTATGTGTTAATGTATCACTGCATTTTCCACTCTTTTATTCTATATTCCCGTCTTTTCCATCTTGGGATATTACATTTCTTTATGGGATACCCATTGATAAATGTGGTAACCATAGGGATTATAGGGTCTGCGTATTTCTCTATAACAAATCCGGTAGACATAAGTATTGCAAGTTTTCTACCTACATGAATTGTGGAGGGTTGTTTCTTCTGTCTTCTTGGTTTATTGGTACATAGCTCCTTCATTTTTTTTGCATAAATCCAGATATCCTGAATTTCTTGCACTAATGGGATCTTAATGCACACATTTCTCAGTTCAGACACAAGATCAAACTTAGGTTGTTTTATTTTCATTTCCAACCTCTTTGGAAAAGGAGGCTTGATTGTATGGGATGAGGAAGGTTCTTGTGATCTTGAAGTTGTTTTTTCTTCTCGTTCAGGTGTGTTTTCAACTTCAGGTATTTCCAAAGTGTCTTCCTCTAAAATCTCTTCAATTCTTTCGGGCTGATTCACCACTTTTCCAGATCTAGGTTTGATTTCCTGTAGTGACATAAGTAATTCCTGCAGCAAATGAACATATATTTCCTATAGAGGATGTGGTGTTATACAGTAAGTAGGAAAAGTGGAATGAGTTACCACTCAAATATTATGGGCAGATTGGATGGTTTTATTGTTAGCGTTAGATACTGGCTGAGCAGGAAGTTGTGTGGGATGAGGTTGATTTGGTGGGGCAGGCAACTAAAGTTTCTGATATTATTGTTGTGCCATTTTTTGTGGTATGGGTTGTGGTGGATAAATATTTTGAGATGGAAAATTATGTGCAACAGGGTAAGAAAGGTTCCCCTGCCAAGGTTCTTATGGAGGCTAAGGCTGCCAGGGCGTTGGAATATTTGACATCTGATTCTGAACATAAGGAATTTGAAAATGAGATTGTGACATTCCTGTAGGATGTGGTTTCCATGGTATTTTAGGTGCCATTACATAAAGTGCATTAGCATCTCCCTATTCTGCTATATATGCTTCTTTAATCTCAAGAAGAGAAGGACATTGATTGATATAATTCTCAACTTCACAAATTCAGCATACCTCTATGATGTCTACAGGGCATTCCCTTAGAGCATGTTTCTTCCTGCATTTGGAGAAGAACACGACCAGGCTTTCTCCAATTCCTCCGGTTTCTTCTTAGCATGTAAAACATCCAATTCTGAAGACAAAGTGCTAATAATATAATTTTTAAAATTTTCAAATCAATTACCCATTTTAGCTCTAGTTACTCCATCTTCGACAACTGATTTGACAAGCCTCGAAGAAGTATCTCCTAATCCCCCTCAAACTTTATAATTTCCCCTTGAATATCTTCGATATAGCTCACACATATAATAATAACTTAGCTTTGACACTTCACCTACTCCCATTAAGTTTTAAATCTCTAGAAATTTCGGTCTGATTGCCTCGATCAATATCGTCCTCTTGGATTCCTTTCTCAGTTGATTTATCGTGGATCTCTATAGATTGTATTGAAATCTCTTAACCAAGACCTCAAGGCTCTCGCTTCCTTATGATTCATGCAAAAAATGTCTTCTCTGAGGTCTCTAGTCTTACAATAATCTTGATAATTCTTCATGAATACCTTCTTGATTTCAGCCGAAGTGGAAATGGAGTTTGGACCTAGACCAATAAACCACTTGAGAGTTGCATAAGTGAATGTGGTGGGAAAAAATTTCAACTTCTCAACATTCGAAGAATAGCCATAGATTTTGCATAACACACCAAATTCAAAAAGGAAGGCATCAAGATCTTCACTAGAGACACCACAAAAATTAGGAAAGGCCAAAAGAGAGATGTTTTTCATTTGAATAGCTCCACCAGTCTTCCTGATAGGAAATTAAAATGTGACCAGTTCCTCTTCCTTCTCATTATAGTCCCCATATAAGTTACCTGTACCCTCTATAGGGGCCATATCAGACCAAGAGAGAGTATGAACTTTGTAAACTATAGATTCTTTAGATTTAATGATCCAGAACTCTGGTTCTTGAATAGGATTAATGACGAACTCCTCTTTAGCACGGAAAATTTTAGGGGCTAATATTCGCAGGTGGGCTAATTTTCCATGGTTTTTCCAAAAAAAAGATTCGCCAATTTCCATTTTTTATAAAAATGATTCACCCAAATTTTACAATATAAAATTATTTTCCCTTAAAAATCACCAAAATTATATATAAAATACATATAATATCATTATAAATTTGAAGAAATATACAAATACATCAATAAACATTTTATATTTTTCATATTAGGGACTAGTGAGATTTGCCAATTTTTTAAACTTCAAAATAATTTTCCATCCTTGAAATTTTCCCTGCTCTACAGGCTGACCACTGAGCAAAGATGTTCACATCTTACAAGAGGAGGTTCTAAATCGGTAGCAATAGAGGATTTCCCAACATAATATTCTGTTTTAGAAGTATTTATCTGCTTGGGGTAAAAAACCAAGCTCTTTTCAAGACTACAAGCCTCCTATTCAGATTCTTCTTTGTTCGTTGCATAATTCCTTTTTCTTGTAAGTTTATTAGTCAATTAATTGGTGCTCACACCACCACCAAAAACATTAGAAAATATTTGACCCTATTCATATTATGCAAACAAATTAAAAAAACTCTACTTACCAAACAATCATGACATGGCTTTGGTGAATTATGATCTCTAGAGGTGCGTAGGCATTACCCTACGTCTTACCACTTCGACTCCCCTAGTCCTGAAAAATATATAACAAAAAAGATCATACTAAAACACATTTAGTCGCATCCCTTAGAATCTCCCTAACAACAATGCCAAAATGTTGAGTGTAATTTCCTTTTTCGGGAATTTCTACAATATGGTCCTCAACGACGCTGTATAAGGAAGGTAATGCAAAAATAATCTGAAAGGGGGCCTGGATCCCCTTTTTAACTCATTAAAAACTTCACTTATAGAAGTTGAGCCCAAAGAAATGACTCTATATGGGTTATTCAGATCTCCCCAAACTAGATTCCTAAAAGAATGCTCAAAGAGAGAGAGACTACAACAACATATGAGCATAATCATGGAACTCTGCAAATATGTACATATCAATAAATGAAATAGAATATAGCCATCATGTTTATTAATATATCATCTAAAATATACAGAAATATATTGAGAGACAAGCCACTCAAGCTACCAGAATCAATCTCCAATGATCAAACTATGAAATACATGAGTTGCCGCAACTGCAAAAAAATCCAGAGAGTAGTGACAAAAATATCTATATTATGATAGCTACTGCTATATATGCATATACATGAAATATGGCTGAAATATAAAAGAAATTCCCAAGAATAGAAGAATGGGCTCCAATACAAGATTTCTAGTCAATCTAGAAGAGGTTGCTAGAAATTTCGGAGAATGTACAATGTGACAATCTGACTTGTCCCTGCAACTGAATCAAAATATAAAATGAGGTTTTAGCAGATAAAAAATAATTATTCCCTCCTCTAATAGTGTATCTAATCAAAATGCTAATCCCTCTACTCAGAAATACTCCTCTTGATGAGCTCAAATAACCCTCCCAGCAACTGCCTGCAAAAATAACGTAGTTCTAGCTAGAGACTATGTTGTGAGGGAAGATGGATGGTTGGCATGATGCCAATGATATGAAAATAGGCCCAGGAGTCCTCCTTACTGATCCACCAATGAATAGCTGAGCCCCACTGAGAAAAAAGCCAAGGAACAACTCAAGAGATCCTCTGTTGCTGCACCTTGCAGCACAAAATTATCCTGCTCCAAGAATAACGCTGTGACTAAAGGTGGTAGCTTTGGCAAAATGCCGGAAAGAGGAAATGTAGCTCTAGAACCTCTCCTTCCCTGAGGATGAGGTATGGATTCTTGACCAGGAACACCCTAGTGCTATGCAGCACTGCACTCTTGCTAAGTAGCAAGAGGAGCATAGTCTCAACAGACTAAGAAAATAATAATCAAGCATGAAGAACAATGGCTCTCCTCCTCTCCTTATATAGCAAGTGATCCTCTCCACCATGGGTCCCATCCACATGTGCCTTCAACTCATGCATGTGGTCTTCCTCTAAAGCTACACAGTCCATCAAGGAGATACATTGTATCTAGACAGTGCATGTGGACTTGGTCAAAATGTGTAGATCAAGCATGATCCAGTCCTGTTCACACCATGTGGTGCTCAAATCAGCTGCTTTATTATTTCTCCTTTCACATAAGGAGTGTTATTTCTTCCTTCTCAAGGATTATGTGGTCTCCTTACCCATTTTATTTAACTAAATAAAATACTACTAACTATAATGTTCCTTTTAGCTTGAGGCTAAAAATTGGAAACGTTACAGTCCTCCCCCTTCAAAATGTTGCTTGTCCCCAAGCAGCTGCAAGGTAGAGAAAAATTCCTCCCTCTCTTCTTGTGGCCTCCTCATCAATAGACCCCACCATAGCTCATCAAAGTATGTAATAAATATGTCCTCCATGTATCCCTCCAAGTGTGTAAAACCAAAGTATACATTATGAGGTAATAGAGGATGCAAGTGGAAATATCCTTGTTGTTCAATGGCCTCCTCAAGGTAGGAGTGATGAAAGACATGGGAATTATTATTCCCAATGAGTGAATCCTTAACCCATGCAATCATCCAAATTAAATGATCCATCCTAGGTAGCTCAACAAAGTAGTCCTCAACCCCGGATCTATGCAACATGTTGGGGTTGAATGGAGAGTTTGGATTTTCCCATCCAAGTAGTTTCTCCCTCCATTTATGATAAGTGTGAGGGGGTTTATGATATTGGGCTAAAATTTCATGGCCTCTACAATTGGCCCAAGCCTCTCCACAAATTGAATCAACCATGAAGTGCCTCCTCCAATAACGCATTTTCTCCCAATAGCTCCTCCTACATGGAGAGAAAAGTAGTGACATGGAAATCATGGTGTGCCTATTATTTCTCCCGAAACATACAACATGTGAAAAGGGGAGAATCATAATCCAAATGGGCATCTCCAACTCCAAGCCCACCCTCCAAACAAAGCCTCCCATGAGTATACAAACATCGGTAACATCTGGAAACAAAATACAATGAAAAAAAGTTGCCACATGGCAACTGGAGAGTGAACCATAGTTCCACATGAGGAATCAGCGTAGTGCATTCCATTCCTACCTCAAAATAAAATATAACAAGCTCTTTACTAGACACTTTTTGGCTGCCACAAACATCTCACGAGGTGAAAAAATTAAAGTAAAAATTGGTGCCAACGGTGCACACCAAGAAGTATGTGGCTTCCCCCACAAACCACCATTAAGGTAGCCAAAATCAATGCTACAAGTATCTGCAAGTATATTATACAAAATTCAAGAAGGGATGATCCTTCTTGATACAATATGCTGCTCATGTAAAGTAAATAAGTACAAAAAATAATGTGAAATTATACCTTCTCTACCGTGTACTTGAGACCTTGAGTTGAAATGGCTCAATTGAAAAAGCTCCCCCACTCCCAATGAGTAGGAAGGTGGCTGTTGCATCCTCTCCATCACCATCCAGGCTATTCATCTCTCCATATGTTTATATATGTCTTTTTGGATTCCCTCCCAAGTGAACTCCTATAAAAGAACAAGATATGCATCAAGGTGCATAGCTAGGAAGTCCTCGTGTGCTACATGTAATAGTTTCTCCTTGAGACTAGATGCTCTAGTCAAGAAGATTCTGCCATAACAGTAGATGACCATATCATCCACCATGTATCTATCATCTCCCTCCAAGTCATCAAGAACCATGCATGCCCCAAGATCCTTGGAGTACTCTACCAAAAGCTGAGACCTCCAATACAGATCAATCCTCCTCATAGACAACATTGGTGATCTAGCATGTGAAGCTCCCCTCACACTGTTGCCTGCTACTTTGACATCCCCCATGACAAATTCATCCTCCAAAATGTTGCCATGCCTATCATGCAGCTTCTCATGCTCAAATAGTAATGGTGACCCTTGGAATTTGGCCTCCCATGAGAAGCTGTCATCCAAAAGGAATCTCCCAATCTTGGTCAGTGTAAGCATGAGTAAGCTCCATATACTCCCATGTATGAAAGAGTTCTCCCTCAAAGGAAGTATCCTCTGTCTCTCCAAATCTGTGGAGTAGTCATCCTCTGCAACCTTCACCTCTCCTGAATCCAAGAGTGGTGAATTCCAAAATGAGATGTCTCTCATCAATGTCGGATCTAGTGGCCTCCCAGGTGGAATGCCTCCTTGTAGTGAGACATAAAAATAGGAAGTAGACTGTGTGTATGACAGGAATGGATGGTCCCTCTCTCTACTATTCAATGCAGTCTCTTTCCTATGTGAAGAAACTCTCCTCAAAAGATAAGGGTGAATGCTTATTCCATCCAAATGTTGATCCCTTTCTTTTCCTCCATCCTTCATTTCACAATCCTCCAATACTGCTGCATGCTGCTCAGGAATTATGACTAGGTCCGCACATGTGGTACCTCTTGGAATCCCTTGCATAGACACAAGGATTCCTCCAATGGAAGCAAGGCCTCCCATATCATCTCCATGTGGTGATGGATCTCCCTCCAATGATACAGCATTGTGGGTCCTTCTACCCTCTTCACCAACATATGAGTATGCCTCCCCTCCAATGAGAGACCTTGGATTTCGGTCTTCCTTTGAAAGAAGGATCTCCATACCATCACAACTGGGAGAGTGCCCTTCATACAATGGGAGTCTTACCTCTAGCAAGTTCTCATCCCGGTTTCCTTCCCCTCTAGAAATATGGAGTGGATTTTTTTTCATGATTTCCTCCAACTCATGCAAGGTGTTTGATCTCTTAATTTTTACACATGATGCTTCACATTTATATTTATAAAATATTTGCACCAATGCCTTAGTGAATTCATCATATGTTTTTACATTTGCATGATAATATGAAATGGAAATTTTAAACCACCAATCATGGGCCATACCTTTGAGATGCAGCGCTGTTATAGTGATGGCCTCGTTGACTGCAACTTGGTGTAGCTGAAAATATGCATCAAGCTCCTCCACCCAAGTTGTGGCTTTGCACCTTATTGACCCATCAAAAGTATATAGAAAGAATATATCTTTGTTTCTCCCTTTGCAGCTGTTGGATCTTTCTCCCTTGATTCTGCAAAACTCTTGGAAGTCCAAATGCACTTCGAATCTCCATGATTGAGATTCACACTCCCAAATAAAATCACACAAGGTCTCCTCCCTTGGTGACTCATCTTCCCCCATTCTCCCTGCAATAGATATGGGTAATGTACTTCACTATGGATATGCATGTGTGGCTGAATGCTCACATCCAACGTGGTCACAACTAGGGCTTGCTTCATCCAAAAACCCTTTCAGAAAATCTCTCCAATCTTCCCTTTCTATTTCCTCAACATCTTCAATGATTCCTTCAATGGTCTGGAAAATAAGAAGGGAGACCTCCTCTGTCGTCATTCCTCTTTTCTTTTTTCCTCTGTAAATCTCCTCTCCTTGGATAGAAGCTCCTCATTTTGATAGAATTAAATATTGTGCACAGGCTGAACCAAGATTGATGCTCTGATACCACTGTAATGTTCCTTTTTCGGGAATTTCTACAATATGGTCCTCAATGACGCTGTATAAGGAAGGTAATGGAAAAATAAGCTGAAAGGGGGCCTGGATCCTCTTTTTAACTCATTAAAAACTTCACTTTAATAATTTGAGCCCAAAGAAATGAATCTATATGGGTTATTTAGATCTCCCCAAACTAGATCCCTAAAAGAATGCTCAAAGAGAGAGAGACTACATCAACATATGAGCATAATCATGGAACTCTGCAAATATGTACATATCAATAAATGAAATATAATACAACCATAATTTTTATTAATATATCAGCTACAATATATAGAAATATCTTGAGGGACAAGCCACTCAAGCTATTGGAATCAATCTCCAATGATCAAACTATGAAATACATCAGTTGCTGCAACTGAAAAAAAATTCCAGAGAGTAGTGACAGAACTATCTATATTATGATAGCTACTACTATAGATTAATATACATTAAATATGGCTGAAATATACAAGAAATTCCCAAGAATAGAAGAATGGGCCCCAATACAAGATCTCTAGCCAATCTAGAAGAGATTGCTAGAAATGCCGGAGAATGTACAATGTGACAATCTGACTTGTCCCTGCAGCTAAATCAAAATATAAAATGAGGCTGTAGAAGATCATAAATAATGATGCCCTCCTCTAATATTGTATCTAAGGAAAATTCTGATCCCTCTACTCAGAAACACTCCTCCTGATGAGCTCAAATAACCCTCCCAGCAACTACCTACCAAAATAACGCAGTTCTAGCTAGAGACTGCACTATGAAGGAAGATGGATGGTTGGCCTGATTCCAATGATATGAAAATAGGCCCGGGAGTCCTCCTTACTGATCCTCCATTGAATATTCGAGCCCTCCACTGAAAAACAAGCCAAGGAACAACTCAAGAGATCCTCTGTTGCTGCACCGCGGCAGCACAAAATTATCCTGCTCTAGGAATAACGTTGTGACTGAAGGTGGTAGCTTTGGCCAGATTCTAGAATCAGGAAATGCAGCTCTAGAACCTCTCTTTCCTTGAGGATGAGGTAGGAATTCCCGACCAGGAACACCCTAGTGCTATGCAGCACTGCACTCTTTCTAAGCAGCAAGAGGAGCGTAGTCTGAACAGACTAAGCAAATAATAATCAAGCATGAAGAACAATGGCTCTCCTCCTCTCCTTATATATCAAGTGCTCCTCTCCACCATTGGTCCCATCCACATGTGCCTTCCAACTCATGCATGTGGTCATCCTCTAAAACTGCGCAGTCCATCAAGGAGATACATTGTATCTAGACAGTGCATGTGGACTTGGTAAAAATGTCTAGATCAAGCATGATCCAGTCCTATTCACACCATGTGGTACTCAAATCAACTACTTTATTATTCCTCATTTCACACAAGGAGTGTTATTTCTTCCTTCTCAAGGATTATGGGGTCTCGTTACCCATTTTATTTAACTAAATAAAATACTACTAACTATAATGTTCCTTTTAGCTTGAGGCTAAAAATTGGGAACATTACATTGAGTTAAATTATAGATTTATAATTTTCTAAATAAATTATCAATCCAGGGTAGGTTAGCTTGTGAGATTCTATGCAAAGTATATGTAGGCTTAATAGCTCAAGCTATTCCTAATTAAATAAATCACACATACACATTACTAATGCCTCCTTTCTGCATCAACACTTTGCAACAAATTCTATGGAATGGATTTAAAAAATCCCTCTATAGCTCTTGATATTGTTGATGTTGATCAGAAAAGATAAAATATCAAGCTCACAGCCATAAGAAAATCAATTTAACATTTAGAAATTAAAATCTAATCAAATTAATTTAAACAAATATCATATAAACTTTATCATTCAATCAATTGACACATGCTACTAAAACTCGGAAAAGAGAACACCAGTTGTGCAAATAATGTTATCACTTGTTGGAATGGGGTCTCCTAACAAGCTACAAAACTGGTCCATTTTGGTTATTTTTTATTATACTTAGTATAGCGCAAGGGTTTTGGGGTGGGTCAAAGCCTTGAACGCATTGTAATGGGTTAAAGGGTAAACTAGGGGTCCGAAAACCACGGGTTGCAGACCATAGGAATGTTAAAGCTAGATTTTTATAAATAGAGAGGCATTTCAGATTGTAAGAGGTGGGATTTGATGAGCTATTGAGTCAATCTATTGTGTAAGTGATCTGTTTGGGTTTTTGGGGAACAAACTCCTACTAGCTGTGTGGGTGGAGATCCTAGTCTAGCTGTGTGCAGACCTTGCTGCTGTGTGCGCAGGTTGGGAAGGGAATTGTAAGGAAAGGTTGATGAATGAATGAATACGTGGGATTATTAGATCTGAATCTGTGAGTACTATTGAATGAATTGTTGGTAATTACTATGTTATGCATTTTCTGTCTTTGCACTGCAAAGGTCTATATATTTAATGATTGGATCTATTCCACTCTGGTTATATCATGTAGCTAAAGTCTGTGTATTGAATTGGATCTAGATCTGTTATGTTCTGGTTATGTAACGTTGCGTTCATGTTATAGAAACCATATAATCGTAGATCTAGTGCACGTGGATGCAATTGGATACATATTTAACCCTGCACAGAGGCAAGGTACACTACAAGAAAAAAGCACATTGGTGAGGGGCGAAAATGGTCACCATAAGCTCATTGGTGAGGGTCAAAAGAGCCTTCGTCACCGTTTTTCCCACAAGAAGAGAAACGTAGCAATGTGGCAATCATGGTTTGCCCATGGTGTCGAGAATATACAACACTCTCACAATAGTGCTCCTTGTGAATCCTTCTTTACCATGTACTCTAGTCCTTGAGCTGAAATGGCTCATCTGAATGCTCTCCCTCACCTCCAATGAGTAGGGAAATGGTTGTGCCAACCTCGCTAAAATCATCCGGGTTATGCATCTGTCCATATGATGATATAGATCATGTTGAATGCCCTCCCAAGTGAACTCCTGTAGCAAGACAAGATAT